>CAMZMU010000111.1:26126069-26280831 GCA_947311845.1 Poa pratensis
TCAAACTTCTGGAGGTTCACCCACCCCGGGGCCAAATTTTAGGAGGTCATACTGGCTGATTCCTTTGCAATCCTTTACAACAAGTTCTCCCAATGATCCATACCTCCCAAGGTACTCCAGCCCTCTACACTGTCTATTGCCGACAGTCAACAAGGTGGAGAACGGAAAGATACTTGCAACCAATCGTCACCTGATAAAGCCCAATAGAAGTTATTCCGGTTGCACAGTTCAGCCTGAGGGACCTCAACTTTTTGCAGCATGATACATAACAAAGACCAAAGCCATCAATGTAGGAGCAGTTGCTTAAAGTGAGGTCGGACAGCGAGGGGCAATAAGATGATGAACAAAGAGGCCTTCATTGTTCATTTGGTTCCCGTTACTGGACGTCCAACCAGAGTAATTGAACTCTACTTTCCACAGTTGGAGAACCGGGAGAGAAACAGATGTGCAAAGGCTTCTGTTGTAGGGTTAAGTCCACAGCCAACGCGAATAGCATACCTATGGTCCGCCTCAATGGTGTAGAGCTGCTTCGACACAAGGGAAAGAGAACTACGATCAGTTGCACTGGTGATCCTCTTGACAATCTCTCCAAGCAGTGGCTCTGGGAGACCCTCCATCGAGTATCTCAGGTGCACAACTTGGCAATCTCAAGGCTCGGCAGGTGCTGGACTAAAAAAAATTATAATCAGAATGGAACATGGCAAGATAACCAAATAACAACTGTAAGAGCTAATATATAAGGAAGCATCGATGAAACATGATACTTTTCTACATTTGCTGAAATATTTATATGTTTATCTTCACAATGAATGTTAACTAAGTGAACCCATGATTTGTACCATATCATGGAACAGAAAAATTGTTATTAAAAAAATCACGTTAACTCAACGCCCTAATATAAGATATTTCTGTTGGATGGGGGGATAATACAAATACACCAATTACTATTACAATCCCACCAGATAATTTAAAATTAAATAAACTCCTCATATCTGGAAGTTCCTAACTAATCAGATAAGGATACAGTTTCTAGACATCCAAAACAGGCTTTATGATTAGCAAGCTACCCTCTAGCCTTTTAGAAAGATTCCAGTATCATACACAATGGGCTAATCGATAAAGTTTTCGGAACCATGGAGCCGTGGCTTGCAAGGAATTTAGGTAGGCCATATTCCCTAATCGATTGTACAGGAACTTCGTAGCTTGTGCACCGTTCAGTGTTCAGTGCACAGACAGAGTCTCTGCCACATTCCAAATCCAAGGCCAGTACCAAAGAAAAGTTCATAGAGAGACAGGATTACCAAAGATGAGTATTCAAATTGCGAAGCATTAATCTGCATTCAGCAGTTTCAGTACTACTTCTTTCGAGTGCTACTGTAATTTAACTTGTCAGCTCACATATATTGCGTTTTACGATAGAGATTTATGTGACAGACACTTATTTCGAGTTCCAGTGTACTACTAAGATAAATTCATAGAGAGACACACACACTAAAAATACGTTTTACAATAGGGATTTACTGCGACATATTCTCAGCCTTTAAATTGTGGTTGAAAAATAACAGTATTTTGGTGGTTGAATGCTGAATAAAAAAGAGCTGGAACCTCTCATGAGGCAGATCAATGAAAAACACCATAGTGGTTAGGCATCATTCTTCATTCTACAGGTGCAATGTCATCCATTTTTGCTTGTTCTGTACAGTAAAAGTGAATATTAGTTACGAGACTTTGGTTAAAAAATGGTGTAACATATACTGGGTTCTTGTGGAGTATAGGTTCAGTAATTCAAAAAGGTGTACCGTGTGTTACAGTTGACCTAGTACAACCCTTGGTAATTTTACAGTTTCCCCACACATCCTTAATTAGGGTTCCAAATTCAACGATGTTCTGGATTGTAGCCACGGCTCCGTGGAGCTAGAAACTTGCTCCCATGGGCCAATTCCATTAACAGAACAAAGTGCAACAGTAAATTTGATCTAGACAGTACAATAGAGCGGAATCTAAGTGGAAGAATCGGCATTTCGGCTGGCCCAACCATGGTTGCTGGAAAGGAATAGACCCAAATCCGTACCTCGGAGGAAGCGGCGGCCGAGAAAAGGCGGCGCCGTTAGCGCGGTCGGCCGGGAGAGAGGAGCTGAGGGGATACGGCGGCGACCAGGGGTTGGATTTGGGCGGAGGAGAAACCTCCGCGGCGAGCTCGACGGCGGAGCAAAACCCTCGTTGCGTGGCGTGAGTCGCGTCGGTCTCGGTGGACCAGACAGAGTTTGCGCTAAGATGGGCCGTGTTCGGTTTGGGGCCTATTCCCTCGTTTGATAATGGGTTAAGTGGGCCGTGCTCCGTGTGTGTCGTTTGATACTTGGGCCAATAATAACAATCCTACTGCTCGCCCTAAGTCAAAACAAACAAAAAAATCCTACCGCTCGCTTCACAAGAGACAGAGCCTCGCGGGACGGAAGCCAGGGGCCAGGCCGGCGAACCTTTTTCTCCAGCGATCGCCGGCGACAACCCTACCCGACCTGCACCTGGTAAGCGCAATGTTTGGCCTGTACTTCCGCTTTACCATGTCCCGAGCGGGGATGGTCCGGCAAAACCAGCTGCATTTGCGCCTTCTTCTGAATTTCTCACCACCTGCACTCGCGCACCATCCACTCGCCTCGAGCTGCTAATATCAAGAAATTCCTCCGACCGAATTGGTGCCAACATCGGATGCTAGCATATGGATCATTTGGATCCATGGTTGGCGGCGCGGGTGGCCAGCTCAGTCGCCTGCTGGGATCGGGCGCCCTGCAGGTGTTCGGCGAATTGCCCCAGCAGGGAGATTGTCGCTGCCATCCGATGGAATCCCCGTCCAAGGCATGTTTCCTCTCGACCGGTGAGACTATTCTCCCTTTTCTTATCAGTTCTGGTGTTGAACAAGTCGCCTTAGGATTACCTTACACAATAGTTTACTAGTGACATTTGTTTCAGTAGTAACAAATGGTTCAGTTTCCTTAGATAATAATGTAATTCATGCACTTCCCATTCAAGTTCTTTGAGACAGAGAGTGCACAAAGATGAGGTAACCATACAAGAAAGTGTCACCTATGGACTTACTACAAGTGTCATACACAAGCACCTGCCCCGTGAGTCCACAAAAAATGTCAGCATGCTCCAATTGATTGGGATGCAAGTTAATCATCTTACATAAACAACATTAGGAGTCTACAATGAGAGAGAGCTAGAGCAGGGTGGAGATTGGAATGAGCTAAGCTAACTAGACAGGGAGAAGAGAAATAGATAAATCACTACATAGCTAGATGAGCGATGGCCCTGAATTTTGGATTACTTTGTGAACTGACCTCGCATTACTACAACTACACTACAGAGCCCACTGATGTTGGATCACACTGGACTACTGGAGGATTTCCTTGGCTGCGCTGGCGCCTCTCACGGCGACGATGATCAGAACATATTGACAGTGTCATGTGGATTGCAAAGTAGCCCAGCACGGCTACGATGAGTGCGAAGACCTTCACAGACGTCTTCCAATCCCTGTTGGAGCCGGCTGCATAGGCCCCTAGGAGAGCCAACAAATCCAGTATGATCGTCCAGTTCATCACCCTCAGCGACCATTCTTCCAAATCTTTTCCCTTCTTGTTTGGCAGCCAGTGCGGTAGCAGCATGATGATGACAACGATGGAAGCCACGAAGGAAACAGAGTTGCTGTAGAAGAAGACGAGGTACCGGGGCCTCCTGTTGTCGTGCATCACTGGGTTGCCTGCCTCGTACCCATCGCCGCTGCTCTGCCACGCTCCGCCAGGCGGTGCCAGGCCGGCCTGGTAGGCTACGCTCGCCACCAAGACCTAGCAGCATCAGGTACTTGCGCCTCGCGTGCTTCTTCCTTTGTTCCTCTTCCTCCTTCTCCCTTTCTTCTTCGTCCTGTTCTGTGGGTGGCCCAGCTGTTGAATTGCCATTTCTTTCTCCCTCCCCAAAAAATACTAGCAGCAGTCCGGCTGAAAGGAAGAGGACCACAGCCACCAACACGAAGATGTATATGGATGTCTTGATTGCTGCGTGCTTCCGGCAGCGTAGGCCCCCATCAAACAAAACAAGCCCACCGCCGTACAAACAGACAGCGCATTACTTCGTATGGCTGGCCTGTACAAATTGGGGTTCACCAGGAGGATGATGAGGGCGATGGACAACATGAAGCTCACCGAGTTGCAGTAGAAGAAGGCATTGTAGCGGCGTGGGTAGTTATACAAGGGACCGGGTCGCCGGCATGGTGCCCGAGCTTGTCATCCTGGAGCAGAAAGCCACCTGGAGGGGTGAGGCCAGCTTGGTAGGTGATGGTCGCGGCCAAGATCGCGAAGAGGAGCAATCGTTTGCGCCTCTTCTCAAGCAACCGATCTTTGTAGTCGTCTTTCTTGTCCCTGTGGTCCAACGTGAAGAAGACAACATGGATCACCACATAGACCAGGACGGCGCCTGCCAAGGCCATGGCGTAGATGGATGTGTTCACATCCCGGCAGCTCCCCGCGGCATACGCGCCAATGAGGCCAAACAGGTTGAGTATCATGGCTGCCTCCAGCACGTGGTGCTTAACCAGAATCTCCTTCTGCACCAGGATGATGGCCACCAAGGAAGCCACGAAGGCAACTGAGTTGCAGTAGAAGAAGGCCCTGTACCGCCTACCATTCGTCGTGAGCAGGATCGGGTCGCCGGCCATGTGCCCATCGCCATTAACCTGCCAAAGTCCACCAGGCGGGTTCAACCCTGCGCTGTAGGTGATTGCCGCAGCAAGAGTGGCGAGCAGTAGAACAAGAGAGCGAGCCTTGTCAAGAGCCTCCCTAAAACAAGAAACAGAGTTCAGTTCAGTTGCAGAGGAAAAATAAACAGTGTAATTAAAAAAAGATGTTATGCGCGTGCTCTGTACCTGACACTATCATCAGTGTGCTCATCAGATTGTTGTGCTGGACTGAAACAGGAAGACGAGGATTCTTGCGCTGAAGTGCAGAAAGCATGGAGTAGGATCCATGCCAGAACTGCGACAACCAGGCAGACCACGTAGACGGTGGTGTCAGTCTCCCTGCAGCTGCCAGCGGCATATGCAACGACGAGGCTGACAAGCGCGACAACGATGCACACATAGAGCGCAAGGTCGAGAGACCGGGCCGTCTTCTCACGGAGCTTCTTGCCGTTGATGATGAGAAGCATGGTGATGAGCAGGGACGCCACGAATGCCGTGGTGTTGCAGAGGAGGAACACCGTCAGGCGCAGGTTGTGGCGGTCCATGAGAACCGGGTCGCCTGGGCGGTGGCGTCCCCGGTGCTGTCCCAGAAGCCACCCGGTGTGCTCAGCCCGGCAACATACGTGATGCTCACCGCGAAAGTCGCCAAAAGCATAAGGACCTTGCGAAGCCGTTCTTCGGTTTTCCGCTTCTTCAGGGCCTCCTTTTCTTCGACCGTGGGCATGGGGACGGGCATTGCGCCGGAGCCGGGGCTGAGGTTGGGGTTAGGCATCACGCTACTGGAGCTGGAGCCGGAGCCAGAGACCCCTGAGTCGGAGGTGTTGCCGGAAACCACCAGTCCAGCAACTTGATAACCACGATGTAGATGAAGACGGCAGCCACCAGCAGAGCAGAGTAGATGGTGGAGACCTTGTCCCGGCATGTGCCAGCGCCGTAGGCGCCCACGAGGCTGAGCAGGTCGAGCAGCATGACAAGCCGCAGCGGCACGACGTCGGAGGCGACCCAGACGACGCCCTTCTTCTCCTTCTCCTTGTCGTGCCGGACGGCGAGGATGAGGATGAGGACGATGACCACGAGCGACGCGGCGAACGCGGTGGCGTTGCAGTAGAAGAAGGCGAGGTAGCGGCCGTAGTGGGTGTCGCGCATGACGGGGTCGCCGGCGAGTCGTTGGCCTTGGCCGCCGTCGTCTCGGGCGCCCTCCTGCCAGACGCCGCCAGGCGGGTTGAAGCCTGCGGCGTATGTGACGGTGACCACCAGGGTGGCCAGCAGCAGGAGGTACTTGCGCAGGCTGTACTCCCACGGCTGCTGCTCGGGCGCCATTGGCGGCTGCAGAGGTGCTGGCTGGCAGTGGCCGGCTACTCCGCTCTCTTGGTGATTATTGTGATGCAGAATGGGGAATGGCCACGATGGATGGAAGAGTGAGATCTGTGTGTGATTATAGAACAACTTGACTTGCGGCGAGTCGTCTCTCGGAGGAAGGTGCCCTGCGTGTTCTTAAAGTCTGACGGACTGCTACTATACTGCTCCACTTGTACAGCAATTCTCACATGTGAAAGTGACGGAGTCGAGTCAACAAGCAGCAAGTCTTCTCCGGTCAAGTAAAATAAGGAAGCAACAAGGGACGCGGATTTTGTGAGCTCCCGGACGACGTGCCGTAATGCTACTGGATGGTTGATCTTTGGCGATGGGGTCTGAAGGTACCTGACGAATTGAATGCTAGGGTAGATGTATGCAGTACGTTACCTGTACCGGGTAAAGTTATTGCGGTTCTATTAACTAGGTACCGTCATGGACGGGCACGGGTGAACCATGGGTCTTAAATGTGTTTTTTTTTAACACGGCTGGACGATTCCTGGTGCGTCATTTCTTTTCTCTATTTTTCCTTTTCCTTTCCCTTTTCTGTTCTTTTTTCCGTTCATTTCATATCTTTTGTCTATTTGTTTTATTTTCTATTGTTTCGTTGCTTTTTTATTAAATATATTTTCATGGTTAAAAAAATCTCCATGTGCTGAAAAATGTATAATGGTTTCCTTTTGAGAAAAGTAGTATATAACATATTCACGTGTTTGAAAAATTGTTCACGGGGTTTAAAATATATTACTAGTTTAATACATATTTACGATGTTTAAAAAATATGTTCATGATGGCTAAGAAAGTTCATTGTTCACAAAATATTTCCAAACATGATTCAGAATTACACGTTAAAATAATTCATGGGATTTTCAAAATTATTCAAGGGTTTGATAAAAAGTTCAGGGTCCAAAAAACATACATGTGGTTCAAAAATATTTCCAAGACATTCAAAAAAAATGTTCATGGGTTAGTATATTTTCACGATTCCAATAAAATGTTCACGTAGTTCCAAAACATTTTAAGGGTTTAAATAAATATTTGTGGATTTCGAAGAAAATGTTCATGGTTTTTATAATATTTGTTCATGCTTCACAAAATATTTGCACGGGGTTTAAGGAAATGTTCACATATTAAAAAGGAAATCATTAGGTTTCTAAAATATTCCTGAGCGTCTGAAAAAATTGATGGGTTCAAAAAAAAAATCGAGGGTTTACAATAGATATTTTCTCAGAATTCAGTAAATGTTCACTCGTTTAAAATATTTTCACAGCTTTCAATAAAGGTTCACTTTTATAATGTTCATTTGTTCCAAAATATCATTGCTTCAAAGAATTTTACCGGATGTAAAAAATAGTTCACATGCTTCTAAATTAATTTATAGGTTTAATAAATAATATTCATGATGGCCCGAAATATTTTCACGATTTTTAAAACTTGTCGTGGATAAAAATCATTCACTAGGTAGAAAATACTTCCATAGGATTCAGAAAAATATTCATATAATATTTTAATGATTCCAATAAAATGTCCACATGGTTCCACAAAATGTTAAATGTTTAAATAAATATTTCTAGGGTTTGAAAAAATATGCATGGTTTCTAAAATATTTGTTCATGGTTCACAAAAATAGTTGCACGGGTATGTTGGCATGTTCAAGAAAACCACGAGGTTTCTAAAATATTATAGGGGATAGGAAGAAAATGAGGGATTCAAAAATTATTTATGGCTTAAAAAAAATATTTCCACAGGACTCAGAAAATGTTCACACGCTAAAAATATTTTCACCGGTTCCAAAGGTGGCTACGCTGCTACGTTGTTACCTGATCCTTCCGGGAGAAGGTTCTCTCTAACTCCTCGCAGTGCATTAAATGCAAGGAAGTTCCACCTAACTTTCTCTGGTACATGTACTTGATTCACAAAATCGTATACATGTCCTAGTATATACATCAACCGACGAGCCGAGTGGTAGGTGTCGTGCAATTCGCAGGACCAAGCGAGCTCGGGCTCTCTTCCGAGTTTTCGAGCAACAAGCAGCAAATCTTCTACGGTGAAATGAACCAGGGAGGCGATTTTTGTTTTAGTTTTGAAAACGTCATGTATTTATGTATTTACTGTAAACTATTTCATGTATTGTTTTACTGTAAGCAACAAGCGACGGAGTGCAGGTTTTTCATGTATTTACTGTAAACTATGTCCACCCAACAGAGCTGATCATGTGGCCAGTTGTGTGCTACGCCGTTTAAGTCCCTGCTAGAGTGCTGGGCCGTAGCACATGGGAAACCTGCTGGAAGCTGGCAACAAGTAGGCGGATTTCCGAGAGAGAAGTGGACCTAGCTAGAGATGGATTTTCCGGAGCAACAAGGTGATCCTAGCAAGCGCAGACCTCCAGGGATGCCTCGACGAGATTTGCTCCGTGTTCAGCTCGCTCGTGTCCCACGGTCAGGATGTAAGTGGCGCGTTTGGTGGGCGATGCGGCCATAGCCGCTTCGGCCACATATCGTTTACGTGGTTTTTGCAGCAGCCACGTAAAACGTTTGACGGTTTTCTACGATTAAACGGCGCCGCGACGCCGCTTTGTGCTCTGTCGCCAAGTCGCCCTGGTGCGCTGCCGTCCTTGCTGTTTGGCTGTCCTGTGCCACGTGATGCTAGCTCTGGTCCCGCTCGAGCCATCGCCAAATGGTCTGAGCGTACCCAAGCCAACGGCGCCATGCCAATCCTCTGACGGCGACGTCGTCGATGCTGCTGGGCTCCCCACCCCCTGCAGACCTCTGCCTCGAGCTCCTAGTGAGCCCCTGTCACTCCTCTGTTCCTCGCCGAGATGGCCACGACGCAGCGACGCACTTGCCTCGCCGCCGGCCACGCATCGACAACCTCGTCAATTAGGCCACCGCGTGCATCTCCTGAGGCGGCTCTCCCTCGCGCCTCGCCGGCATGCCATTCATGCTCTTGGGCCGCCCGGTGCACGTGCGACGCCCTGCCACTCCCGCGCCCCAACCGCATGTTCTAGCTGCTGCCGCAGCTCGTCATGGCCGCCTACCGCCTACGTGCGGTCCAGGGTGCGCCACATTCACCACCTCCTCCATGGCCGCCAGCCCGAGCTCCGGGAGCAAGCTGCGGTCTATGGCGTCACTCGCGCCAGTGCTTCGTCGAGGACGCCGTCGTTCATGCCGGCGGGCAGCCGCATGGCCGCCGAGCTGCCGCCCAAAATTTGTTGTAGGAGCCCTCTAGGACGCCCATTCTATGCATGCGGACCAGCACGGTGCTCTTGGTGAGCAGCCCGACTTGAACGCCGACGAGGTGCCGGCTGTCCGCCGTCCAGATCGACGCACACGAAAACGCCGTACAATTGCATCCCAGACTTCATGCTCGGAGACGGGGTCGGGGTGGAACTCGGAGACACGCAGGGGCTCGGCCGCAGCGTGCTTCACCGCCCGGGGACGGCCAGAGCCCAGTCGGACGCGGCGACGAAAAAGAACTCCGACGCGGGCAACCTGTTTGCTAGCGGAGAGAGAGGAATAGAGGATGCGAGAGAACGATGTTGGTCGGCCGGAGACGTGTGGGCAGAGAGGCGGCTAGCGGCGGCGCTCCGCAGCCCAAGAACCTGGCATGGTGGCGGCGCCGCAAGATCATGGCATGGGGGCGGCGTACGAAGGGGAAGAAGAAGGCGCGGTCAACCGTATGCGGAACTCCGTGTGTCTCGTGGGCTTTCGTGGTTTTGCCACATACGCCACTTAATTATGTGGTGGGCCACATGAGCCGTTTAGGCTAATTTTGGCGGGCGGCATATACGGGCCCAGCGGATGCCGCTGCCACTTACATCCTGATCCCACGGCCTCGTGCAGATTGTTGCTCATCGCTGGCAGACGCATCATCTTACTTCGTCAACCCTTCCCACACAAAGTAATGCAACGTGTGATGCTGACATGTTGAGTTCATCAGAGACCCACAAGAAGTCAGCTTGATCCCTAGGGTTTGATCATGAAGATATGCCGAGTTTGTTAATTCTATTGTATTTGAGCTTTTGGTTGGAATATCTTGGCTTGTGTTCTGTGTATTTTGCTGCAGAGAGGAGGTTGAGAAGGTACGGGTGGGTCAGACAATTTGTCCTCCAAGATACAAATAAGTGTCCTGATTGATCATGTTTATAAGGATCTTTGAATAGCAAAAAGGCAAAACAATGTTTATATAATATGTATGATGTATCATGTGATTATGTCCATGTCCTTTAGAAATTTTATGCCAACACATGCATGATTAATCCAGAACCAGATGTATTGGTTGCTCATTGTTTACTGATGTACATTTCTTCATTTTGCATGGATGATAGCTTACAGAACTTTGCTGCGCATTTATCTGCGAACCGCTGAAACTTGGCTTAGTTGAATTAGGTTTTTCTACCTCCATATGTTCCTACTACCCTGATATGTACTGTTTGTTTTTCTATATTGTACTGGTACAATACTAAATACTATTCATTTTTTAGATAAAGAGTATATATTAATATCGCGAAGATATCAATTACACCCAGTCTTTACAATAGCTCAACACCCTAATGGTATTAGGGATGCACACAGCAAAAAAAAAAGAACAAACTAAAAAAGAAAAGTCCCATTACACAGTTTCAGTCCTTGCTGCAGTAGCACAACCACCACCAAGACAACACCTGATGTCTAAGTTCTCCAAAAGCAACGCCTTCAAGAAGGAAACAGTGCACAAGCGTCATCGTCGCCCGATCGTAGATCTTGGGTATTCACCTTGTAGATAATCTCCGCTCTCAAAACAATGACTTCAGCAAGGCCATTGCCAGACACAACCAATTAAGGTCAGACCTTGGATATTCAACCTGAAAGTAAGACTTTAAACTTCACATGTGCTGTCGGACCAGTTACATACCACTGCTACGATTCTTGGAACTCCAAGCAACTTCCTCATCGCCGCAAAGACTCCAATCACCATTACTAGTCCTCCGATCTCGGCCTCCATGACATTCTCCGCCTTTGACTTCACCATGGATTTGCCCATAATGGCAACAGAGGCAAAGCTTCGCGCCGCTCCCTTCGGCGCGACCGAATCTCACCCAATCCAGCAATCTTTAGGCATAAACGCCCATGGGAGCTCGCCGGCGGAGCCTTCCGGAACCCGACACTCTGGCCAGATCAAATAGGACAGGCGTCAGGCAGATCTTCGCCTTGTCGCAAGAGAAACCATAGGACCACCGCCTTTATTCAGGCCAAATCCCCCACGCAACCGGCCATCCCGGCCACCCGATCCACCGGAAAAGGTCAACAGATTGAAGGCAAACCTGGCCGCCACGCCCGCAAGGCGACGAGCAGCCCCGCGTGCCATCTCGCCGTGCAGGCCCCGCTCCGGCCCTGCTCTGCGTGAAGCGCTGCTAGCAATATTTTTTGCCTAACCTGATCTTTCTTGCCATCTTTTGCAGATCCACTAGAAAGAGTGTGTAAGTTGATGTTGGATGAGTTCGTTTTTGTCCTAGCCCTCCATATGTTGCTACTTTTGCTATGTGGACTGGCATAGCAGGGTACATGATGTAATTAGTACATGGTGTTGTACCCACATTGTGTTATCCTGAAGTTGCATGGTGTGTTTAAGAATCCCTTGGTTCCTGGTTTCACTGGTTATTTGCTGGTCGTAAACGACCATCCTCCCTATCACTTTATCTATCTTCAAGTACTGTTGTTTTAATTATTTTTACTAATGAAATATAGTGTTCCCCTATTGTGTTCGTTTTGCTTGCTGGTCTTGCTGGTGTGAATGCCAAGCAAACACCCATCTGCCAACAACTCATACTTGTGAAACATTAGTGATAAACATTCATACTATAGATGAGAACAGGTCTGCCAAATAAAATCACATGAATTCGCAATGAGGACGCACAATCAGCTCGACCTCATTTGGTGGAATCAATGGAACATAGGTGTCCCCCCAAATCATCAAACCTATTGAATTCAACTATTTATGTAACAAAAATATGTTGTTAGGTCATTTAAATTTAACTTTCACATCTCTTTTCATTCATATATTTAAGAAAATAATTAGACTGACGAGGTAACAAGGGCCACCGGTCCCAACTCAGCATGTGGTTCGGTGGTTGGGAATATGTTACATATAGTTGTATCCATTCTTAAAATCTATTTATCTAATAAATGGGCGCGTCAACGCATGCATACATGATCTCTCCCACACATCTCAACTCAAGCGTAGTTTCGATGAACCCATTCAAGGGGTCGATCATGACGTGCTTGCTCTCTAGGAATTTTTTCTTACCATGATTATCCAGTTTATATCCTTAATGAGACCAAGTGCTAGTCTCAAAGCCGCAATATCAAATTCCTCGATGTTCAATGGTCTCATCTCTCAAAGAATTAAGCAACCTTAGAATGGGAAGATCATCTGCAATCTAAGTACCATGCACTTTTTGTTGTACCCTAGAAATCTCAGCATCGGGATTTTTGTAAATGGGGTAGAACTGTCACATCCCAAGCGTTATAAGATTTAATAAATATGAATATGTTGGATTCGATACGTGTAATCATATATGTTACCTTCTAAGTTCATATTGTATTTTGTTTAGCAATTTCTAGTGTCTTGAGTAGTAACCTATTAATAGTTGCAAAAATAAACAAGTTCTTGGTTTCCCCTTTGATGTGTCGAAACTTTATGAAAATTTGATGAATCAAAAGGAAACATCAGGGCGGTGCAGTTTGAAGTTGATCCAAATATGTCTTCGCGGACCAGCTCTTAGCGTTCGTCATTTGGACCCCTAATGATGGACTCAAATGGAAAAATCTTTTATTTTTTGAAAGATAAACATTTATTATTTGATACATACTATTAAAATAAGCGAGCACCAAGTCTTTGTTGCTAGCTCAGTTTGGTGCTCCACCCTTTAGCTACCCCATTGCGATTACTCAAGTCATGTCTAGCCCGACATGACGATTCCACATTTGTATTACAAACTTTTTATGCGGGTTTATTACAATACATACTATAGAGATTGATGCGAGTTTTCTATTACACTTAGCAAAATTAAACACTTCTTATTTATATTCAATACATATTTTTATTACCATTAACAAAATATACAAAAAAATATTTCGTTATAACTTATTCTGTCAATATACCAATTAGACTAATATATGTCCCCATTACACTTAACAAAATTAATTACATTTTTTACTTATTTATAACTTATTGTGTGCGAATGGGGACAAAATTAAATTATTTGCTTTTTACACTTAGCAAAATTAACCACATTATCTATTTTGTAGCTAACTGATGTCTACTCACGCTTCTATTCTTGTAGACAGTGTTGGGCCTCCAAGTGCAGAGGTTTGTAGAACAGCAGCAAGTTTCCCTTAAGTGAATCACCCAAGGTTTATCGAACTCAGGGAGGTAGAGGTCAAAGATATCCCTCTCAAGCAACCCTGCAATTAAGATACAAGAAGTCTCTTGTGTCCCCAACACACCCAATACACTTGTCAGATGTATAGGTGCACTAGTTCGGCGAAGAGATATTAAAATGCAAGTGATATGGATGATTATAAGTAGTAATTGCAATCTGAAATAAAAATGGCAGCAAGCAAACATGTAGCAGAACTGGTTGTAAACGGTGTTTCAATGCTTAGAAACAAGGCCTAGGGATCATACTTTCACTAGTGGACACTCTCAACAATGATCTCATAACTGAATAAATAAAAGCTACTCTTAAACACTCTCTTGTTGGATAACAAACACCATTCATTGTGTAGGGCTACAAAAGCACACCTCAAGCCGGAGTAAACAAGCGCCACAACGTCATAAAGGAATCACACACGGTGCACACACTGTCACCTTTACACCGTGGAGAGTACCGGAGTTCATATTAAAGTAACCTATAGAGTGCATAATAGATAAAGAGTAACATCTACATATTCAACTAGATTAGCACAACTGAACACAAGTAAATACTGCTCGGGATTATTCTCCTTCTTGATGAAGCAAGAGTACTATGCGTAGGGCTGCAAAAGCACACCTCAAAGTCTGAGTAAACAAACACCACAGTTCCCAAGAACAAGCCATGATAGATATCTAAATTATTCATAGAGTCACACAAGTACCCACACTGTCACCTTGATACCGTGTTGTCACAATGACTCCAGAAACTAGACAAAATCACTTGAGTAGCATAAACATTATTAATGTATTCAGCGATACTAGCAATACACACGATCACATAAAGATCACACCATGGGAGAGAGAGATGAACCACATAGCTACCGGTAGAGCCCTCAGCCTCGGGGAGAACTACTCCCTCCTCATCATGGGAGTCAGCAGCGGCGATGAAGATGGCGATGGAGTCGATGGAGATGGCTCCGGGGGCAATTCCCCGTCCCGGCAGCGTGCCGGAACAGAGACTTCTGTCCCCCGAAACTTGTCGTCGATGGCGGCGGCGCTGCGGAACCCTTTCTGGAATATGACTTGTTCTCCTAGAGTTTTCGCGTCGGGGGCAATATATAGGCGAAGGGGCAGCGTCGGGGGGGCTGCAGGGCCCCCACACCATATGGCGGCACGGCAGAGGGGGGCCCCGCGCCGGCCTATGGTGTGGGCCCCCTGCTGGCCTTCGTCGACTCCTCTTCGGTCTTCTGGAACACTCCGGAAAAAATAAGGCCTTGGGCTTTCGTTTCGTCCAATTCCGAGAATATTTGCAGAAGTACTTTTCTGGAAACAAAAACAGCAGAAAACAGGGAACTGGCACTGTGGCATCTTGTTAATAGGTTAGTCCCAGAAAATGCATAAAAACATTATAAAGTGTGAATAAAACATGTAGGTATTGACATAAAACTAGCATGGAACATAAGAAATTATAGATACGTTGGAGACGTATCAAGCATCCCCAAGCTTAGTTCCTACTCGCCCTCGAGTAGGTAAACGATAAAAAGAATAATTTCTGAAGTGACATGCTACCATCATAATCTTGATCAATACTATTGTAAAGCATATGAGCTAAGATCAAATCATTCAAAGTAAAAGTTTATAATGATATAAAAGACACCAAAACAAGTTAGTTAAACAAGCTAAAAGTTTTCATGAATGATTGCTTTAAAGACATGAAACCGTACAAGGTTCATTAAAGATGTGTTTAGTATCCAATGTAGGAGTTCTATCCTTCAATTCCAAGCATCAAGTAATCTTTCACAACATAGAAGGATTCAGCCAAGTAAAAATAAACATGAACATCATGAATCAACTGTTTCGAAGTCTACTCAACCGGTGAGCGTAAGCATTTGGTATTGACACCAGGATGTTATGGCTAAGAGAACATTAATGGGGGTTTGGAAGGCCAAAGGAAGAAAGTCTCACAAAGCTATAAGTGATCATTAGACAAGAGGAAGTCTTATAATCGAAGCCATGTAAGGAGTAGTGATTGCCATGCAACGGATGCACATAGAGCTATATGTGTATGAAAGCTTGATACGTCTCCAACGTATCTATAATTTCTTACGTTCCATGCTAGTTTTATGACAATACCTACATGTTTTATTCACACTTTATAATGTTTTTATGCATTTTCTGGAACTAACCTATTAACAAGATGCCGAAGCGCCAGTTCCTGTTTTCTGCTGTTTTTGTTTCCAGAAAAGTACTTCTGCAAATATTCTCGGAATCGGACGAAACAAAAGCCCAATATCTTATTTTCCACGGGTGTTCCAGAAGACCGAAGAGGAGTCGAGGAAGGCCAGCAGGGGGCCGTCCCCACATGGCGGCGCGGCTGGGCCCACTGCCGCGCCGCCTATGGGGAGGGAGCCTCCTCGCTCCCCCGACGCTGCCCCTTCGCCTATTTATTCCTTCGTCCCCGAAAACCCTAGTACCGAGAGCCAATTTTCCAGAACAGATACAGAGACGCCGCCGCCGTCAACCCTAACTCGGGGGGTTCAGAAGTTCTCCTCCGGCACCCTGCCGGAGAGGGGAATCATCACCGGAGGGCTCTACATCACCATGCCCGCCTCCGGACTGATGCGTGAGTAGTTCATCTTTGGACTACGGGTCCATAGCAGTAGCTAGATGGTTGTCTTCTCCACTTGTACTTCCATGTTTAGATCTTGTGAGCTGCCTATCATGATCAAGATCATCTTTATGTAATGCTACATGTTGTGTTTGCTGGGATCCGATGAATATTGAATACTATGTCAAGTTGATTATAGATCTATCTTATATGTGTTGTTTATGATCTTGCATGCTCTCCGTTGCTAGTAGAGGCTCTGGCCAAGTTGATACTTGTAACTCCAAGAGGGGGTATTTATGCTAGATAGTGGGTTCATGCCTCCATTGAATCTGGGACAGTGACAGAAAGTTCTAAGGTTGTGGATGTGCTGTTGCCACTAGGGATAACCTAATGATGCTTTGTCTAAGGATATTTGTATCGTTTACATTACGCACAGTACTTAATGCAATTGTCTGTTGCTTGCAACTTAATACTGGAAGGGGTGCGGATGCTAACCCGAAGGTGGACTTTTTAGGCATAGATGCATGCTGGATGGCGGTCTATGTATTTTGTCGTAATGCCCTAAGTAAATCTCATAGTAGTCATCATGATATGTATGTGCATTGTTATGCCTCTCTATTTGTCAATTGCCCAGCTGTAATTTGTTTACCCAGCATGTTATTTATCTTATTGGAGAGACACCACTAGTGAACTGTGGACCCCGGTCCATTCTTTTACATCTGAAATACAACCTACTGCAATCATTGTTCTCTTTCATTCTCTGCAAACAAACATCATTTTCCACACCATACGTTTAACTCTTTGTTTTCAGCAAGCCGGTGAGATTGACAACCTCACTGTTAAGTTGGGGCAAAGTGATTTGATTGTGTTGTGCAGGTTCCACGTTGGCACCGGAGTCCCTGGTGTTGCGCCGCACTACATTCCTGCACCAACAACCTTCGTAGCTTCGAGATTTCCTACTGGTTCGATTAAACCTTGGTTTCTTACTGAGGGAAAACTTGCTGCTGTGCTCATCATACCTTCCTCTTGGGGTTCCCAACTGACGTGTGACTTTACGCGCATCAAGCACATTTTCTGGCGCCGTTGCCGGGGATTTCTAGTTGCTGCTGCAAGGGGAGTCTCTCACACCCAATCTCTTTACTTTGTTTATTGTCTTGCTTTATTTTATTTTCTGTCTTGTTTGCTATATATCAAAAACACAAAAAAATTAGTTACTTGTTTTACTTTATTTTATTTCGGTTTTGCCTTGTTTATTTTTATTATTGCTAAAATGAGTACTCCTGAGAACACTAAGTTGTGTGACTTTACTAGCACCAATAATAATGATTTCATATGCACTCCTATTGCTCCACCTGCTTCTACAGCAGAGTTTTATGAAATTAAACCTGCTTTACTAAATCTTGTTATGAGAGAGCAATTTTCTGGTGTTAGTACTGATGATGCTGCTGCCCATCTTAATAATTTTGTTGAACTTTGTGAAATGCAAAAGTATAAGGATATAGATGGGGATATTATAAAACTGAAATTGTTTCCTTTCTCCTTGAGAGGAAGAGCTAAAGATTGGTTGCTATCTTTGCCTAAAAATAGTATTAGCTCATGGACTAAATGTAAAGATGCTTTCATTGGAAAATATTATCCTCCTGCTAAAATTATATCTTTGAGAAGTAGCATTATGAATTTTAAGCAATTGGATAATGAACATGTTGCCCAAGCATGGGAGAGAATGAAATCTTTGGTAAAGAATTGCCCTACCCATGGACTGACTACTTGGATGATCATCCAAACCTTTTATGCAGGATTAAATTTTTCTTCAAGGAACCTATTGGATTCAGCTGCTGGAGGTACTTTTATGTCCATCACTTTGGGTGCAGCAACAAAGCTTCTTGATGATATGATGATCAACTACTCCGAATGGCATACTGAAAGGACTCCACAAGGTAAGAAGGTAAATTCTGTTGAAGAAACCTCTTCCTTGAGTGATAAGATTGATGTTATTATGTCTATGCTTGTTAATGGTAAATCTCATGTTGATCCTAATAATGTTCCTTTGGCTTCTTTGGTTGCTCAAGAAGAGCATGTTGATGTGAACTTCATTAAAAATAATAATTTCAACAACAATGCTTATAGGAATAATTTTGGTAACAACAACTATAGGCCATATCCTTCTAATAGTGGTGGTTATGGTAATTCTTATGGTAGAACTGTTTTGCCTAGTGAGGAAAAGATGCTTGAAATTGAAAGAACCACTAAGAGCTTTATGCAATCCCAATATGAGCAAAATCAATTGTTTACCAAAACTATGAATGAGCAATCTGCCATGTTGAAAAATATAGGGAATCAACTTGAGAATTTGAATATGGAAATTTCTGGTTTGCAAACTAAGCTTACAAATGCTGAAAACCGAATTTCATACATGTCTGAGTCACAAGCTTCTTTAATTAATAAAATGGCTGCTAAACCTGAGGATCATGATAACAAAATTTTGCTACAGCAAATGCTATCCAAGTTCGAATTAATGAGAATATTAGGTTGATGGCTGAATTGCATGCTAGGTGGGAAAGAGAAGAAAAACTTGCTAAAGAGAATAACATAGCTAAAGTTTGGACTATTACCACCACTAGTAATGTTAATGCTTCACATGTTGCTAAACCTCCTACTATCAATGGTAAAATAATTGGTGTTGGCAATGTTTCTACTTCTACTACAAAGCCTGCAAAATTGCCTGAAACTGCTGAAACTATTTGTGATAAAGTGCTGAAATTTTTCGAAGTGTTGAGGACAATGGTCCTATTGCTGTAGATCATAATGGTTTTGATTTTGATAATTGTAATATTTCTGAAGTTATTAAGTTCTTGCAAAAACTTGCTAGAAGTCCCAATGCTAGTGCTATTAATTTGGCCTTTACAAAACATATCACAAATGCTCTCATTAAAGCTAGGGAAGATGAATTAAAACTTGAAGCTTCTATCCCTAGGAAGTTAGAAGATGGTTGGGAGCCCATCATTAAAATGAAGGTCAATGATTTTGATTGTAATGCTTTATGTGATCTTGGTGCAAGTATTTCTGTTATGCCTAAGAAACTTTATGATATGCTTGACTTGCCACCTTTGGAATGCTGTTATTTGGATGTTAATCTTGCTGATAATTCTATAAAGAAACCTTTGGGGAGGATTGACAATGTTCACATTACGGTTAACAATAACCTTGTCCCCGTTGATTTTGTTGTTTTGGATATTGAATGCAATCCTTCTTGTCCTATTGTTTTGGGAAGACCTTTTCTTCGAACCGTTGGTGCTATTATTGATATGAAAGAAGGAAATATTAGATATCAATTTCCTCTTAAGAAAGGTATGGAACACTTCCCTAGAAAGAGAATGAAGATGCCTTTTGATTCTATTTTAGAACAAATTATGATGTTGATGCTTCTTCTCTTGATGTTACTTGATTTTCACTTTCTGCGCCTAGCTGAAAGGCGTTAAAGAAAAGCGCTTATGGGAGACAACCCATTGTTTTATTTCTGCAATTTTTGTTTTATTTTGAGTCAAGGTTTTGCTGCTACTGTAGCAACACCTTTGTATCTTTATTTTCTTGCATTGTTGTGCCAAGTAAAGTCTTTGATAAGAAAGTTGATACTAGATTTGGATTTCTGCGCAGAAACAGATTTGTTAGCTGTCACGGTTTTGAGCTTTTCTCTCTGTAGAAAATTCGAAAAATCCTGAAAAAATTCATGAGTAATCCTCAGATATGTACGCAACTTTCATTCAACTGGAGCTTTTCCATCTGAGCATGTTAAGTGCCTCGAAAAATTCCGTCTTTACGGACTGTTCTGTTTTTGACAGATTCTGCCTTTTATTTCGCATTGCCTCTTTTACTGTGTTTGAGTGGATTTCTTTGCTCCATTAAATTTCAGTAGCCTTGGGTAATGTCCAGAAGTGTTGGGAATGATTGTGTCCTTGCTGAACATGTGAATTTTTGATATGCACTAACCCTCTAATGAGATTGCTTTGAGTTTGGTGTGAAGGAAGTTTTCAAGGATCAAGAGAGGAGGATGATATAATATGATCAAGAAGAGTGAAAAGTCAAAGCTTGGGGATGCCCCCGTGGTTCATCCCCACATATTTCAAGAAGACTCAAGCGTCTAAGCTTGGGGATGCCCAAGGCATCCCCTTCTTCATCAACAAATTATCAGGTCACCTCTAGTGAAACTATATTTTAATTCCGTCACATCTTATGTGCTTTACTTGGAGCGTCCGTGTGCTTTTATTTTTGTTTTGTTATTTTAGTTTTCTGAATAAAATCGGATCCCAGCTTGCTTGTGTTGGAGAGAGACACGCTCCGCTTTTTCATGTGAACACTTGTTCTTCGTTTTACTTTTTAGTATTCATGGCGAAAGCTGAAAGCCGCAGCATTTACTTATTGATCATTTGGTTGGAAACAGAAAATGCTTCATGTGGTAGTTGGTATATTGTTTTGAATAATTTGATGCTTGGCAATTGTTTTGAGCTCTCAAGTAGATCATGTTTAAGCTCTTGCATCATGTAGTTTAAGCCTATTAGTGGAAAACTACCGTAGAGCTTGTTGAAAATTGGTTTGCATGATTGGTCTCTCTAAGGTCTAGATATTTTCTGGTAAAAGTGTTTGAGCAACAAGGATGACAGTGTAGAGTCTTATAATGCTTGCAATACGTTCTTATGTAAGTCTTGCTGTCCGGTTTATACTTGTGTTTGCTTCAAACAACCTTGCTAGCCAAAGCCTTGTACTGAGAGGGAATGCTTCTCGTGCATCCAAACCTTGAGCCAAAACCCGTGCCATTTGTGTCCACCATAACTACCTATTATGTGGTATTTTTCTGCCATTCCAAGTAAATACTTCATGTGCTACCTTTAAACAATTCAAAAGCTACTATCTCTTATTTGTGTCAATGTTTTATAGCTCATGAGGAAGTATGTGGTGTTTTTATCTTTCAATCTTGTCATTTACTCCGGACAGACTTTCACCAATGGACTAGTGGCATATACATCCGCTTATCCAATAATTTTGCAAAAAGAGCTGGCAACGGGGTGCCCAGCCCCAATTAATCAACTTTCATTAATAATTCTCTTCACATGTTTTGCCCTGATTTATCAGTAAGCAACTTAATTTTGCAATAGACACTCCTCCATGGTATGTGAAATGTTGGAAGGCACCCGAGGATTCGGTTAGCCATGGCTTGTGAAAGCAAAAGGTTGGGAGGAGTGTCATCTATAAATATCACTAAAATACATGTGTAAACAAAAGAGAAGAGGGATGATCTACCTTGCTGGTAGAGATAACGTCCTTCATGGGAGCCGCTCTTGAAAGTCTGGTTGACAAGGGGGTTAGAGTGCCCACTACCATTCGTTGACAACAACAAACACCTCTCAAAACTTTATTTTTATGCTCTCTATATGATTTCAAAAACTTGAAAAGCTCTAGCACATGATTTAATCCCTGCTTCCCTCTGCGAAGGGCCTATCTTTTACTTTATGTTGAGTCAGTTTACCTACTTCTTTCTATCTTAGAAGCAAACACTTGTGTCAACTGTGTGCATTGATTCTTACATGCTTGCTTATTGCACTTATTATATTACTTTGTGTTGACAATTATCCATGAGATATGCATGTTGAAAGTTGAAAGCAATTGCTGAAACTTAAATCCTCCTTTGTGTTGCTTCAAAACCTTTTATTTAGAATCTATTGCTTTATGAGTTAACTCTTATGCAAGACTTTTTGATACTTGTCTTGAAAGTACTATTCATGAAAAGTTTTGCTATATGATTCAGTTGTTTAGTCATTATCTATTTTGTTAGCAAACTATAGATCATTGCTTTGGATCACTTCATTCATCTCATATGCTTTACAATAGTGTTGATCAAGATTATGTTGGTAGCATGTCACTTCAGAAATTATTCTTTTTATCGTTTACCTACTCGAGGGCGAGTAGGAACTAAGCTTGGGGATGCTTGATACGTCTCCAACGTATCTATAATTTCTTACGTTCCATGCTAGTTTTATGACAATACCTACATGTTTTATTCACACTTTATAATGTTTTTATGCATTTTCTGGAACTAACCTATTAACAAGATGCCGAAGCGCCAGTTCCTGTTTTCTGCTGTTTTTGTTTCCAGAAAAGTACTTCTGCAAATATTCTCGGAATCGGACGAAACAAAAGCCCAATATCTTATTTTCCCGGAGTGTTCCAGAAGACCGAAGAGGAGTCGAGGAAGGCCAGCAGGGGGCCCCCCACATGGCGGCGCGGCTGGGCCCACTGCCGCGCCGCCTATGGGGAGGGAGCCTCCTCGCTCCCCCGACGCTGCCCCTTCGCCTATTTATTCCTTCGTCCCCGAAAACCCTAGTACCGAGAGCCAATTTTCCAGAACAGATACAGAGACGCCGCCGCCGTCAACCCTAACTCGGGGGGTTCAGAAGTTCTCCTCCGGCACCCTGCCGGAGAGGGGAATCATCACCGGAGGGCTCTACATCACCATGCCCGCCTCCGGACTGATGCGTGAGTAGTTCATCTTTGGACTACGGGTCCATAGCAGTAGCTAGATGGTTGTCTTCTCCACTTGTACTTCCATGTTTAGATCTTGTGAGCTGCCTATCATGATCAAGATCATCTTTATGTAATGCTACATGTTGTGTTTGCTGGGATCCGATGAATATTGAATACTATGTCAAGTTGATTATAGATCTATCTTATATGTGTTGTTTATGATCTTGCATGCTCTCCGTTGCTAGTAGAGGCTCTGGCCAAGTTGATACTTGTAACTCCAAGAGGGGGTATTTATGCTAGATAGTGGGTTCATGCCTCCATTGAATCTGGGACAGTGACAGAAAGTTCTAAGGTTGTGGATGTGCTGTTGCCACTAGGGATAACCTAATGATGCTTTGTCTAAGGATATTTGTATTGTTTACATTACGCACAGTACTTAATGCAATTGTCTGTTGCTTGCAACTTAATACTGGAAGGGGTGCGGATGCTAACCCGAAGGTGGACTTTTTAGGCATAGATGCATGCTGGATGGCGGTCTATGTATTTTGTCGTAATGCCCTAAGTAAATCTCATAGTAGTCATCATGATATGTATGTGCATTGTTATGCCTTCTCTATTTGTCAATTGCCCAGCTGTAATTTGTTTACCCAGCATGTTATTTATCTTATTGGAGAGACACCACTAGTGAACTGTGGACCCCGGTCCATTCTTTTACATCTGAAATACAACCTACTGCAATCATTGTTCTCTTTCATTCTCTGCAAACAAACATCATTTTCCACACCATACGTTTAACTCTTTGTTTTCAGCAAGCCGGTGAGATTGACAACCTCACTGTTAAGTTGGGGCAAAGTGATTTGATTGTGTTGTGCAGGTTCCACGTTGGCACCGGAGTCCCTGGTGTTGCGCCGCACTACATTCCTGCACCAACAACCTTCGTAGCTTCGAGATTTCCTACTGGTTCGATTAAACCTTGGTTTCTTACTGAGGGAAAACTTGCTGCTGTGCTCATCATACCTTCCTCTTGGGGTTCCCAACTGACGTGTGACTATACGCGCATCAAAGCTCTCCAATGGAACTAGTGGGGGTGCATCCAACTTGGTTGCTCACGAAGACCTAGAGCACTTTTGAGGAAGCTCATCATTGGAATATACAACCCAAGTTCTATAATGTAAATTCCCCACATAGTTATACTAGTAAAACATGAAAACTCTCTCACATGGAGTATAGGTGCTAAACATGAGCACAAATGTGGATAAAGGATAGTAATGCTGCCCCCTTTTTCTTTATTCTTTTTTTTTCTTTTTCTCTTTTTTCTATTTTTTTTTCCTTTTTCTGTTTCTCTTTTCGATGGCCTCCATGGCTCTTTTCACTTTTAGGGGCAACACTCTAATATGACAACACACTTTTTGTTGCAAATAACTCACAACGAACTAAAACATGATGTAAACTGTATGCCTCTGCCAGTGTAGCAGGATATGCAATGATCTAGCGTAACATGGGTAAACCACACATCAGCTGTATAGAATCATGCAAAGCAATATATAAATAATGAATGACAACAAGTCATGTAATGTAAAATGGAAGTTGCATGGCAATATATCTCGGAACAGCTATGGAAATGCTGTGGTAGGTAGGTATAGTGGCTGTTTTGAGGAAGATGTATGGGCTTATGTGTAGGAGAACAAGAGGAAGTCCTCCCACGGGTTTTGGATGTACTGGCGAAGTATGCACAACTCTCAATGTGAGCAGAAGGCAATGCACAGCACCGAAGAGGCTAGCAAATATGGATGGTGGAAGTGCCAAAAACCGTAGCTTAACATTAGTCAAAAAGAACTCACAAGTTTATTGCAAACAACTAGCAGGTTCAACATTAAGAGCATGATTAAAATTCACTCCAAGGAGGGCCGTTCACGATGGCACAAGTACCCCGCTAGATCCCTCGACCTTCAGCACAACTTAGTTATTACGAATCACTTTTAGACATGGAAAGCTATCAAGTCCAACTACACCTTCAACAATTTAAATAGAGTTTGTAGTACGGTACAAGCTTAAAGACAACTATCCAATCATAATTTTAACTTAATTAACCAGCAAGCTTTACCATCTAAATACCTCAAAACATTTGCAAAGAATCAAGTCATCAAAGTTCAATGATCTACAAGACTATGCAAGTTATTACTATACCACTACCACACGCAGCATTTTCTGTTTCCAACCAAATAACAATCAATGCTGAGGCTTTCAGCTTTCGCCATGAACATTAAAGATAAACGAAGAACACAAGTGTTCAAATGAAAAAGCGGAGCGTGTCTCTCTCCCACACAAGCATGCTAGGATCCGATTTATTCAGAAAACTAAAATAACAAAACGAAAATAAAAGCACACGGACGCTCCAAGCAAAGCACATAAGATGTGACGGAATATAGTTTCACTAGAGATGACCTGATAAGTTGTTGATGAAGAAGGGGATGCCTTGGGCATCCCCAAGCTTAGGCTTTTCACTCTTCTTAATCATATTGTATCATCCTCCTCTCTTGATCCTTGAAAACTTCCTTCACACCAAACTCAAAACAATCTCATTAGAGGGTTAGTGCATAATCAAAAATTCACATGTTCAGCAAGGACACGATCATTCCCAACACTTCTGGACATTACCCAAGGCTACTGAAATTTAATAGAGCAAAGAAATCCACTCAAACACAGTAAAAGAGGCAATGCGAAATAAAAGGCAGAATCTGTCAAAAACAGAACAGTCCGTAAAGACGAATTTTTTCGAGGCACTTAACATGCTCAGATGGAAAAGCTCCAGTTGCATGAAAGTTGCGTACATATCTGAGGATTACTCATGAATTTTTTTCAGAATTTTTCGATTTTTCTGCAGAGAGAAAAGCTCAAATTCGTGACAGCTAAAAATCTGTTTCTGCGCAGAAATCCAAATCTAGTATCAACTTTCTATCAAAGACTTTACTTGGCACAACAATGCAAGAAACTAAAGATACAAAGGTATTGCTACAGTAGTAGGCATTACCTTGACTCAAAAATAAAACAAAAATTGCAGAAATAAAATAATGGGTTGTCTCCCACAAGCGCTTTTCTTTAAAGCCTTTTAGCTAGGCATGATAATTTTGATGATGATGCTCTCATATGTATAAGAGTTGAATATAAAAGAGCATCAAGAAGCAAATATCAAACACATTTAAGTCTAACCCACTTCCTATGCAAAGGAATCTTGTAAGAAAATAAATCAATGAAGCACAAAGTGACTAGCATAGGAAGGCAAAACAAGTGCAACTTCAAAACTTTCGACATAAAGAGAGGAGACTTAATATTATTGAGATATATGAAACCATGTCTCCCTCTCTCATAATAATTTTCAGTGGCATCATTGATAAACTCAACAATATAACTATCACATAAAGCATTCTTATCATGATCACCATGCATAAAAATATCATTTCTCTCCACATAATCATAAACAGTTTTATTAGTAGCAGTGGGAGTAAAAGTATCACATCCATCATTGTAATCATCATAAATTGGAGGCATGGAATAATCATAATGAATTTTATTCTCCATAGTAGGTGGCACCAAAATACCACTATCATTATAATTATCATAAATTGGAGGCAAAGTATTATCAAAGAAAATTTTCTCCTCAAAACTTGGGGGACTGAAAATATCATATTCATGAAAACCAGCTTCCCCAAGCTTAGAGCTTTGCATAGCATTAGCAATAATGGTGTTCAAAACATTTATAGTAATAACATTGCTACCATCATGCAAATAATTTTCCATAGGTTTTTTAATTTTCTCTTCAAAAGCATCATGTCCTAATTCAATATAAAGTTCATAAAGATCTCTAATTTTTTTGTTGTTTTCCATTAAGCCTAACTAGTGAAAATAAAAACAAGAGACAAAAAGAAATAATTGCAGAATCTAAAGGAGATACCTTCCAACACTTACCTCCCCGGCAACGGCGCCAGAAAATAGCTTGATGTCTACTCACGCTTCTATTCTTGTAGACAGTGTTGGGCCTCCAAGTGCAGAGGTTTGTAGAACAGCAGCAAATTTCCCTTAAGTGAATCACCCAAGGTTTATCGAACTCAGGGAGGTAGAGGTCAAAGATATCCCTCTCAAGCAACCCTGCAATTAAGATACAAGAAGTCTCTTGTGTCCCCAACACACCCAATACACTTGTCAGATGTATAGGTGCACTAGTTCGGCGAAGAGATATTAAAATGCAAGTGATATGGATGATTATAAGTGGTAATTGCAATCTGAAATAAAAATGGCAGCAAGCAAACATGTAGCAGAACTGGTTGTAAACGGTGTTTCAATGCTTAGAAACAAGGCCTAGGGATCATACTTTCACTAGTGGACACTCTCAACAATGATCTCATAACTGAATAAATAAAAGCTACTCTTAAACACTCTCTTGTTGGATAACAAACACCATTCATTGTGTAGGGCTACAAAAGCACACCTCAAGCCGGAGTAAACAAGCGCCACAACGTCATAAAGGAATCACACACGGTGCACACACTGTCACCTTTACACCGTGGAGAGTACCGGAGTTCATATTAAAGTAACCTATAGAGTGCATAATAGATAAAGAGTAACATCTACATATTCAACTAGATTAGCACAACTGAACACAAGTAAATACTGCTCGGGATTATTCTCCTTCTTGATGAAGCAAGAGTACTATGCGTAGGGCTGCAAAAGCACACCTCAAAGTCTGAGTAAACAAACACCACAGTTCCCAAGAACAAGCCATGATAGATATCTAAATTATTCATAGAGTCACACAAGTACCCACACTGTCACCTTGATACCGTGTTGTCACAATGACTCCAGAAACTAGACAAAATCACTTGAGTAGCATAAACATTATTAATGTATTCAGCGATACTAGCAATACACACGATCACATAAAGATCACACCATGGGAGAGAGAGATGAACCACATAGCTACCGGTAGAGCCCTCAGCCTCGGGGGAGAACTACTCCCTCCTCATCATGGGAGTCAGCAGCGGCGATGAAGATGGCGATGGAGTCGATGGAGATGGCTCCGGGGGCAATTCCCCGTCCCGGCAGCGTGCCGGAACAGAGACTTCTGTCCCCCGAAACTTGTCGTCGATGGCGGCGGCGCTGCGGAACCCTTTCTGGAATATGACTTGTTCTCCTAGAGTTTTCGCGTCGGGGGCAATATATAGGCGAAGGGGCAGCGTCGGGGGGGCTGCAGGGCCCCCACACCATATGGCGGCGCGGCAGAGGGGGGCCCCGCGCCGGCCTATGGTGTGGGCCCCCTGCTGGCCTTCGTCGACTCCTCTTCGGTCTTCTGGAACACTCCGGAAAAAATAAGGCCTTGGGCTTTCGTTTCGTCCAATTCCGAGAATATTTGCAGAAGTACTTTTCTGGAAACAAAAACAGCAGAAAACAGGGAACTGGCACTGTGGCATCTTGTTAATAGGTTAGTCCCAGAAAATGCATAAAAACATTATAAAGTGTGAATAAAACATGTAGGTATTGACATAAAACTAGCATGGAACATAAGAAATTATAGATACGTTGGAGACGTATCACTAACTTCATCAAACTATACTATCATAACTCTATTACAAGCAAACTTAACCATGTAATGATATTGTTGAATATTAATAAGGTGAGATATTTTTAGTGAACGTCTACCACTGCAAATATGCTTGCTGAGTGTGAATCACATTTTGCAAGGATAGTTATATCCGGTTATTATAATTTGTATCGATGCATTACCATTTAACTGAACCTTCATTAATTGTCCTCTTGGACCGAGGAAACAACATAAAAATTGTGCGCCTCCACGGATTAGTTTGTGCCACTGAGACTTAGTTCATATATTTATATGTGGTAGTGATCACATTTGTATTCTTAAATATCAAGGAAGATGTGTATATAGTGTGTGTGTGTATATAGTATTAACACATATCTTGATAGAACTTTCTAGATTATGTAATTTTTTTAGCTTAGGAGTAAGGAATAAATGCCGATTCTAGATTTCTCTCCACTTTTTTTTTTTGAGGGATTTCTCTACAATTTTTAGTTCTTGAAAGAAATAGTTAGCATTGCTTGTAAATAAACGAACTTAAAAGACAAAACCCTCGTGGCCGTTTGATCGAAGGGAAACGCTATCCGTAAACGCTACCGATCGGAGACAGAGCCGCGCGGAACGGGAGCGAGGGAGCCAAGGCGCCGCTCCTCCTTTTCTCCGGCGATCACCGGTAACGGAATACCCGATCTATACTTGGGCATCGCAGCGCTGGGTGGTCTGGCCTAACTCTTTCGCGTGTCCCTCGGGTGGAGAAAATCGCATGGACTGAGCAGAAGCCTGGTTCGGCTAAACCATCTGATTCACCCATCATCCACTCGCCTGAGCAATTGATTCCGATGAGGCGACCCACAATCGAGGAATTGTCCGACCAAAATGGTGCCAGCCTCTGGTACCAGGCTACCAGGTTACTTACGGTGGCGGACTGTTGACAGGGGCGAGCTCCGATCGAGGCGCCCTGCAGATGTTCGGCGAATTTCCCCAGTAGGAAGATTCAATGTACGTTTCCTCTCGAACATTGATAGCTTTTATGTTGTCTGTCCGTATCTACTTTCTTGCCACTTTTTCTATGGAACAAGCCAACCTTAGGATTGCACAATTGTTCAAACTATACCTAATGACAGACATACTATGTTTCAGTAGTAGTACCAAAGGCTTCAGTTTCCTACACACAAATACGACTTGCAATTCCTGTTCAAGTTCTTATGAGATAGAGAGTGCACATAGAATCAGTTCATTGTACAACAAAGCTTCACATGCCATATTCATTGGATTATGATACACACACCTTCCCTGCGAGTGATACTGTCAGCATGTTCCAATGAGTAACCCTATTACATCACTAAAAAAGAGGGGGAGCTAGCTAGAGCACGGTAGAGATTGGACAAAGGTAAGCTGATTAGAGAGGAAATAGATTGAATCCCTTGAATCTTGGTGTTCGGGTTACATTGTGGATTGCCCTCACATTATTAGGCTATACTACAGGGGGGGCACACAAATAATGAATCACAGAGTTTATAGGCTATACGTTAACGGGCTGGGGGGAGGTGGCCCCATTTGAACCTACATGTAGCTCCGCCATTGCTTGGTTGCCGTGTACCTTATGGTCGGAACACCATGACAACGTCATATGGACTGCAAAATAGCCCAGCACAGCTGCGATGAGCGCGACGACACACATAGATGTCTTCCATCCCTGCTGGAGCCAGATGCATAGGCAAATAGGAGAGCCACCAAATCCGGTATAATCGTCCAGTTCATTGCCCTCAGCGACCATTCTTCCCAGTCTTCTTCCTTCTTTTCTAGCAGCCAGTGTGGTAGCAGCATGATGATGACAACAATGGAAGCCACAAAAGACATGGAGTTGCTGTAGAAGAAGGCGAGGTACCGGGGCCTCATGTTGTCGTGCATCACGGGGTTGCCTGCCTCATACCCGTTGCCGCTGCTCTGCCACGTCCCGCCAGGCGGTTGAAGGCCGGCCTGGTAGGCTACGCTTGCCACTAAAATGCCTAGCAGCATCAGGTACTTGCGCCTCGCGTGCTTCTTCCTTTCTTCTTTGTTCTTAGGGGCCTCCTGTTTTGTGGATCGCGCATCTGCCGAATTGTTTTTTTTCTTCTTCAGCTCGCTCACCAAAAATACTAGTAGCAGCCCAGCTGCAACAAAGATGACAAAAGCCACCAACACGAAGATGTAGATGGATGTCTTGATGTGCTGTGTGCTTCCAGCGGCGTAGGCCCCCATCAAACAAAACAAGCCCACCGCCGTGCACACAGATAGTGCATTGCTTCGTATGGCTGGCCTGTACAGATTGGGATTCACCAGGAGGATGATGAGGGCGATTGACAACATAAAGCTCACCGAGTTGCAGTAGAAGAAGGCATGGTAGCGGCGAGGGTAGTTGTACAAGAGGACTGGGTCACCGGCATGGTGCCCAAACTCATCGTCCTGGAGCAGGAAGCCGCCTGGAGGGGTAAGGCCAGCTTGGTACGTGATGGTTGCGGCCAAGATTGCGAAGAGGAGCAACCGTTTGCGCCTCTTCTCAAGCAACCGATCTTCATTCGGGTCTTTGTTTTCCTTGTGGTCCAGTGTGAAGAAGACGACATGGATCACCACGTAGACCAGGACTGCGCCTGCCAAAGCCATGGCGTAGATGGAGTGGTTCACGTCCCGGCAGCTCCCGGCGGCATACGCGCCGATGAGGCCAAACAGGTCGAGTATCATGGCTGCCTCCAGCACATGGTGCCTGACTAGATGCTCGTTCTGGACCAGGATGATGGCAATCAAGGAGGCCACAAAGGCAACCGAGTTGCAGTAGAAGAAGACATTGTACCGACTAGCATCTGTCGTGAGAAGGATCGGGTCGCTGGCCATGTGCCCATTGCTGTTGTCCTGCCAAAGGCCACCCGGAGGGTTCAACCCTGCTGAGTAGGTGATGGTGGCGGCAAGAATGGAAAGAAGTAGAACAAGAGAGCGAGCCTTGTCCAGAGCCTCCTTAGCACTACATTCATTCATTGCAGAGAAAGAAGAAACCGAGTTCAGTGCAGTCTCAGAGGAAGAAGAAACATGGTTCAGTTGCAGAGAAAGAAAGAGACGTGTAATTACAAACAGATGAATCATACTTGAGTACCTGGAAGTATCACCATTCTGCTGATTTTCATCAGTTTGTGGCTTTGAACCGGAGTTTGGCAGAGCCTCCCTAACACTGAATCAACATTGCAGATAAAGAAGAAACAGAGTTGGGTTCAGTTGCACAGAAAGAAAAGGAGCAGTGTAATTGCAAACAAGAAGAGGATATGTAATATGTGCTCAGTACCTCGCATTATCATCAGTCTGCTGATTCTCATCAGTTTGTGACTCTGTACAGGTGTATGGGGCCAAAGTGTCGATGGAACCATGTACTAGGATGTATGCCAGAACGGCCCCAGCCAGGCTGACCACGTAAACGGTGGTGTCGGTCTTCCTGCAGCTGCCGGCGGCGTATGCGACGACAAGGCCGACCAGCGCGACGGCGATGCATGCATAGAGCACGAGAAACCGGGCTGTCTTCTCGCGGAGCTTTCTGTCGATGATGAGCAGCATGGTGATGAGCAGGGACGCCACAAACGATGTGGTGTTGCCGAGCAAGAACACCATCAGACGTAGGCTGTGGTGCTCTTTGAGGATTGTGTCGCCCGGGCGGTGGTGTGCCCCGGTGCTGTCCCAGAAGCCGCCCGGCGTGCTCAGCCCGGCGATGTATGTGACGCTTACCGCAAACGTCGCCAGAAGCATGAGGACTTTGCGGAGCCGTTCTTCGGTTTTAAGTTTCTTCAGGTCCTTTTCGTCGACCTTGGGCACACCGCCAGAATCAGAATTGGGGATGGGTCCGGGAGTTGCGCCAGAGCCGGGGCTGGTGTTGGTGGTCGGCCTCACATCGCCGGAGCTGGAGTCCTTGTCTGAAAACCTGTCCTGCAACTTGAGAGCGGTGATGTAGAGGAAAACGGCGGCCACCAGCACTGCGGAGTACACAGAGGAGACCTTGTCCCGGCAGGTGCCGGCGGTGTAGGCGCCCATGAGGCTGAGCAGGTCGAGCACCATGACAAGCCGCAAAGGTACGACGTCCTTCAAAACCCAGATGTCGCCCTTCTTCTCCTTCTCCTTGTCGTGCCGGACGGCGAGGATGAGGATGATGACGATGACAACAAGCGACGCGGCGAACGCCATGGCGTTGCAGTAGAAGAAGATGAGGTACCGATGGTAGTGGGTGTGGCGGATGATGGGGTCACCGGCAATCTGGCCGTCGTCGTTGGAGCCCTCCTGCCAGACGCCCCCGGGCGGGCTGAAGCCCGCTGCGTACGTCACCGTGGCCACAATGGTGGCCAGCAGCAGGAGGTACTTGCGCAGGCTGTACTCCCATGGCTGGCCCTTGCCGGGCGACACAGGAGCTGGCTGGCCCGTCTCCATTGCCGCCGGCTCCATGCAGGGCAAAAGGTTGTCATGCATCTTGTGATGCAGAGTGGCGAATGGCAATCGTACCGTAGGATAGGAGCAGTGTCGAGAGAGTTGTGTGGTTATAAAACGACTTGACTCGGCGGTCGTCGTCGGGAGGAAGGTGCTTCCGCAGGCTGTACTCCCAGGTCTGCTGGCCTGGCGCCGTTGACGGCTAGTCGGCTACTATGTATACTCATTTAGCAAGTGTGCTCCCACTTGTTTATTATTGATTTATTGTGGTACTCAATATCCAGTGGCAACGAAATTATTGTGCTACTCTGAACCAGTCGAGTCAACTAGTCTTCTACGGTCAAAGAAACTAGTAGCATTTTTTGTTTTGTTTTTTAGGATAAAGATTTGAAAGCATCATGTGAAAGCAGCGGTAGTTGAATATGCAGGCTTCTTATTTAGGAAAGAGTCAAGTCTTTTAAAAATCTTCAGCTTGTTGTGACATTCTTAGTTAATTCTAACCTTCTTATCCCAATCACCCTGACGCCAAAATTAGTATGCTCGAGACGCAAGATTGCTGACGTGATGAACTGACGAGGGTCAAGGTACTGACTTGGTACATTGGTGTGTGGATGCCGCTATTGCTGACTTGTCCCCGGCAGCGGACCCTATCCCCATCAACAAAATGGCCAGAATATTATGCTATATCTTCGGGCAATCTTTACGCAATTTTCATCATGATGACATTTTGTTGTTTTCTTTATCATTGTGTCTATGTAGTCATGTTTTTATTTTGGAGAATCTATGTATTATGTTTGTGTATGTGTACGCACGCGCTTTTGTTTCTATCGAATAGAAATTTTATTTATTCAACAACCATGGCATGTGTCAAGTAGCCAGCTTGTCGTCAGTTCTAGAGATTTTGTTGGTCTTCTCGAACTGCTGCCTCCAACGCCTGAAAATTTCCGCAAGCAACATCTTGATCGCCCAATGTCCAGGCCTGGAAATCTTGATGTCTTTCATATCTTCGAGATTTTGGTGCGTGTGAGATACTTCAGTTGGGCATGTGGTTGAGAAAACTAAATAAATCGATTGCATGGAGCGAGCACCAAGCTGCAGAAAGAGGAATAATTCACATGAGAAGCGAGAGAGGCGACATACATTTCTGAAATTTTGCAAAGGACTCGTACTTCTTTCTAGTGTTACCGATCGAATACGGTACCTTGTGAGTGTAACATACACACAGACATTTTGTTACTTTTTCTTGGAGCCCTGCAGATGAGATTGTATTTATGTAGTCACGGATCAGTTACAATGAACTTTTGTCTAATTTCTGCGGCGCAAGTGTTCAGACTTTTTTTTTTTTGAACTTAGTATACTGCATGTATTCAACAAAGTACAGCAAGGAAAACACCACGCAGTACACGGCAAGTGGGTCCCAAGCCCCAGCACAACAGCAGAAAAGACCACAAAGAACAGGAAATTACAACAAGGTCCTCAAGGTCCTCTGCTGAGCCCGCCGCCGGTCCGCCACCTCTGCTCCACCGCCGAAGACGCCGGAGAAGAAGCCGACCACCGCCGACCCTGGAACGAGGCGTAGCTCCACTCATGTAGGCGGCCGCAGAATCCACCCGAAGCACAGCGACGAGATCTAGATCGATGAAAGAACACGGCCAAACCACCACCTCCTCCATTCTGCCGCACCAACTCCGGCAAACCAGCACCGGAGGCCAGCAGACACCACCGCAGTCTCCAGAACATACCTCACAACCCCACATCGCCGCAGGAGAAGACGACGATGCCGCGAACACAGGGACGGAGGACGGGAACCCCATGAAGAGCGCTCGCCGGCGTTGCCGCGACGAGCACGAAGGGGACATATCAACTCGACGGATCCAGAGATCCTCGAGACGAAACACGCCGCAGATCCTCGCCGGAGGCGGAGAAGGACAGGATCCACAGCAGCAAAACACCACCTCCAGCACCGCCACACCCTCCTCAACGCCGGCGGCCAGAGCACCTAGACGCCACCCTATATACACCAGACACCAGATCCAGGGTTCCCCCACCCTCCCGCCGCCAGAGCGGCCGGCGGAGGGAGAGGGAACCCTGGGATCGGCCGGAATCGCCTTCGCTGTCGCCTTTTCCTGTAGCAGGGGAAAGAGAGGGTCGGGGACGGGTCTTCTTTTTTGTTCAGACTTTTTTTAATCTCCAAGATTATGCAGGAGAGCTGATTGTATTATATTAGGATAAGAACAAATGTGCAGAAAATTCTTATGAAGTGTAGAAACCATATGCACACTTTTCTCCACTGATGCGCTCAATTGCAATTGTTAACTGAACATGAGGACACATAATTTGAAGCATTGCACAACGATGTTTCACAAGTAACAAAACCAACCAATTATTCCTTCAAAATCCCAGCTATGCAAAAAATAGTCTCGACAAAAGACATCAAAAAAGGCGACGTCATCCGGAGCCTGACAACATGTAAGAATTCGGACGAATTCTTCATCAGGTGCTAAAAGCAAGGAAAAAAATAGCGTGCTATCAAAAATAGCGTGACCCTTCTCCAGAAGCTATACAAGATATAGCGTGATATAGCGAAGTTACATATAAAATAGCGTGATGAAAAAAATGCAAGAAATAGACCAAATATTAAGGATTTCAACACTAAAAATTTGTCCAGAACCAATACATGCATAACCAGGTAACCATATTCAAATGTCAAGGCCAAATCCGTGGCACAAATACAAATATGAGGCTTAAACCGTGAAAAAGTAATAAACTAAAAGATAAACCGTTTTAAACTTTAATCAGAATCATTAACATCGTATTCAGAATAACTAGAAGAACCACCAGATTGCCGCCATCATCATCACCTAACGTTATTTCTAGGCTTTTCGTTAGCGTAGCTATAACATTACCACGTTTAGTGTGGTTTGGCACGTATAAAACGCAAATAGCGCCGTAGCGTCAACTTTAGGCTAAATATAGCGTAGCCTCTCCAAATAAGCTATATCGTGCTATTAACCGGGAAATAGCGTGCTATTTTTTTCGTTGGCTAAAAGTCTAACATCTCCGAGGCATTGAAGTTTGTCACAAGAAAATTAAAATGTCATTGATTTCTTGCGATATATCTCATCCCGGTTCATATTCATTCCATTCAAACTGTTTTGGCTTTCAAAACTCTGCAGAGTAGTGAACTGATTTGGCACAAGCACCTTGTACGGCTTCCTGAGATATCTGACAACACCCTATAACAGTCAGCGACTGCAGCTTCTCAGAACGCACCAGCGCTGCAATCCCAATATCTGTCACATTCTTACATTGGCGGAGTGTGAGACTACTCAAGTTTATTTTTTACTGTACAATCCTACTGCTCGTCCCCACCCACACGAGACAGAGCCGCGCGGCCAAGGGGCCGCGAGTTTTCTCCGGCGATCGCCGGCGACGGCCTTACCCGACCTGCACCTGGGATTTTCCGGGCTCCCTCGCGTGTAGAGCTCGCAAGGAGCGACTGAGCTGGGCTGGTTCGGCCAAACAAGCTGGATTTTCGCGCACTCTTCTGATTCTGAACCTCAACACCTGCACTCGCGCACCGTCCGCTCGTCTCGAGCAACTGCTTCCGATCAAGGCGAATCGCGCTCGAGGAATCCTCTTCAATTAAAATGGTGCCAACCTCGGATGCCAGCATATCAATCCGCGGTTACGCACGGCGGCGGACGACGGACGGTGCCAAGCTCAGCCGCCTGTGGGGATCGGGCGCCCTGCAGGTGTTCGGCGAATTGCCCACTCTCTTTTGGGGTATGTTTCCTCCCGATCAGTGACTTGGAACTGCGCCTAGTGACATATGTACATTTCTGTAGTAACAAACGCTTCACTTTCCTAGATACTAATGCAATTCTAATTCATGTTCTTATGAGAGAGCAAGCGCACATAGAATCAAGACTTTTTTTCTCTGGATTAAGATACATAGAACTCCCAGTGAGTGGACAAACAATGTTAGCATGCTTCAACTGAGATGCATGTTAACCCGATTACATCAACTGAACCACCAATCTAGAAGAGGGAGAGCTACCTAGAGCAGGGTGTAGATTGGAAAGAGCTAAGCTGATTAGAGATCTAGGTAGAGCTACACTACGGAGCACACTGATATTGAATCACACTTGAGGATTTCCTTGGCTGCTCTTTCGACGACGACTAGAACATAACGAGAGTATCGTGTGGATTGCAAAGTAGCTCAGCACGGCAAGGATGAGTGCGACGACATACATGGACGTCTTCCACCCCCTGCTGGAGCCGGCTGCATAGGCAAATAGGAGAGCCACCAGATCCAGTATGATTGTCCTGTTCATCACCTTCAGTGGCCATCCTTCCCATTCTTCTTCATTCTTCTTTGGCAGCCAGCGGGAAGCAGCATGATGATGACGACGATGGAAGCCACGAAGGAAATGGAATTGCAGTAAAAGAAGGTGAGATACCGGCCCCTCATGTTGTCGTGCATCACCGGGTCACCCGCCTCGTACATGTCGCCGCTGCTCGGCCATGCTCCGCCAGGCGGTCCCAGGCCGGCCTGGTAGGTTACGCTCGCCACCAAGATGGCTAGCACCATCAGGTACTTTCGCCTCGCATGCTTCTTCCTTTCTTCTTCATCGTCCTTCCTTTCTTCTTCCTCCATCTTCCTTTCTTCTTTGTCCTGTTCTATTGGTGGCACAGCTGCCGACCTGCCATTTCTCTTGATCTCCGTCACCAAAATACTATCAGCAGTCCGGCTGCAACAAAGAGCACCACGGCCACCAGAACAAAAATGTAGATGGATGTCTTGATGTGCTGTGTGCTTCCAGCGGCGTAGGCCCCCATCAAACTAAACAAGACCACCGCGGTACAAACAGACAGCGCATTGCTTCGTATGGCTGGCCTGTACAGAGTGGGGTTCACTAGGAGGATGATCAGGGCGATGGACAGAATGAAGCTCACCGAGTTGCAGTAGAAGAAGGAATTGTAGCGGCGCGGGTAGTTGTACAAGAGGACCGGGTCGCCGGCATGGTGCCCGTGATCATCTTCCTGGAGCAGAAGCCACCTGGAGGGGTGAGGCCAGCTTGGTAGGTGATGGTCGCGGCCAAGATCGCGAAGAGGAGCAACCGTTTGCGCTTCTTCTCAAGCAACCGATCTCCGTGATCATCTTTCTTTACGGTGTGGTCCACCGTGAAGATTACGACATGGATCACCACATAGGCCAGGACGGCGCCTGCTAAGGCCATGAGGCCAATGGAGGTGATCACGTCTCGGCAGCTCCCTGTGGCATATGCGCCGATGAGGCCTAACAGGTCGAGTATCATGGCTACCTCCAGCACACGGTGCTTGACCAGAACCTCCTTCTGGACCAGGACGATGGCCACTAAAGAGGCCACGAAGGCAACTGAGTTGCAATAGTAGAAGGCCCTGTATCGCCCAGAGTTTGTCGTTAGAAGGATTGGGTTGCCGGCAATGTGCCCGTTGCTGTCGTCCTGCCAAAGGCCACCCGGCGGGTTTAACCCTGCTGAGTAGGTGATGGTGGTGGCAAGAGTGGCGAGCAGTAGAACAAGAGAGCGAGCCTTGTCCATAGCCTCCCTGCAGAGAAAGAAACAGAGTTCGATTCAGTTGAATAGAAAGAATGAAGCAGAGAAAAAACAGAGGATATGTAGTATTTACCTGGCATTGTCACCAACCTGCCAGAACGATGCCAACCAGACTGAGAAAGAAAGAAACAGATTGGGACAAGAACACATTCTGGAGCTTGACGCCGAAGTGTAGAAGGAAGCATGGAGTAGGATGTATGCCAGAACGACGCCAACCAGGCTGCCCACGTAAATGGTGGTGTCGATCTTTCTGCTGCTGCCGAAGGCGTACGCAACAACGAGACTGACTAGAGCAACGATGATGCATCCGTAGAGCACGAGAGAGCGGGCCGTCTTCTCGCGGAGCTTCCTGTCGATGATGAGCATCATGGTGATGAGCAGGGATGCCACGAACGACGTGGTGTTGCAGAGTAAGAACATCGTCAGCCGCAGGTTATGGTGGTCCTTGAGAACCGCGTCGCCCGGCCGGTGGCGTGCCCCAGTGCTGTCCCAGAAGCCGCCCGGCGTGCTCAGTCCTGCGACATACGTGATGCTCACCGCAAATGTTGCCAGAAGCATCAGGACCTTGCGGAGCCGTTCTTCTGCTTTCAGCTTCTTCAGGGCCTCCTTTTCTTCATCCTTGGGCATGCCACCGTAGTCAGAGTCGGGGACGGGTCCAGGCATTGCTCCAGAGCTGGGGTTGGGGTTGGTGGAGACAGGGTTGTGGTTGGTGGTGGGCATCACGCCTCTGGAGCTAGAGTCGGGGACAAGCATTGCGCCGGAGCCAGCGTTAGGGATGGGCATCACGCCGCTAGAGTCGGAGCTGGAGTCGGAGTTGTCGTCTGGAAACCACCAGTCCAGCAACTTGAGAACCAAAATGTAGAGGAAGAGGGCAGTCACCAGCACTGCGTAGTAGGCAGTGGAGACCTTGTCCCGGCATGTGCCGGCGCCGTAGGCGCCCATGAGGCTGAGCAGGTCGAGCAGCATGACAAGCCGCAGCGGCACGACGTCGGAGGCGACCCAGACGACGCCCTTCTTCTCCTTCTCCTTGTCGTGCCGGACGGCGAGGATGAGGATGAGGACGATGACCACGAGCGACGCGGCGAACGCGGTGGCGTTGCAGTAGAAGAAGGCGAGGTAGCGGCCGTAGTGGGTGTGGCGGAGAATAGGGTCGCCAGCGAGCTGGCCGTCGTCGTTGGCGCCCTCCTGCCAGATGCCCCCTGGCGGGTTGAAGGCCGCGGCATACGTCACCGTGGCAACCAAGGTGGCCTGCAGCAGGAGGTACTTGCGCAGGCTGTACTCCCACGGCTGCTGGCTGGGCACGATTGCCGGATGCTGAGGTGCTGGCACGTCATGGCCGGACACCATTGCTGGCGACTGAGGGGCTGGCACATCATGGCTGGGCGCCATCACCGGCGACTGAGGTGCTAGCACGTCGTGGCCGGGTGCAATCGCTGGCGGCTGGGGTGCCAGCACGTCATGGCCGGCCGCCATTGCCGTCGGCTGAGGTGCCGGCGTGTCGTGGCCGTGGCCGGACGCCATGGCCGGCGGCTGAGGTGCTGGCAAGTCGTGGCCGGGCACCATCGCCGGCGGCTGAGGTGCTTGCACGTCGTGGCCGGGCTCCATTTCCATTGCTGCTGGCAGGGTCGCCACTGCACTCTCTCAGCAACAGCAAATGTTCTTGCTTCCGCTTCTGAATTATTGTGACGCGGAATGGCAAGGATATATGGCAGAGTTTTGTGATTATAAAACGAATTGACTCGAGTCACGGCGTCGTCGCGAGGGAAGGTGCCCTGCGTGTTCTTAAAGCCTGACAGACTGCTATTATACTGATCCCTTTTTTACAACAGTTCCATGCAGACGCGTCGTCGAGGTATGATTATAGAACGACTTGAGTCGCGATGGCGTCATCGGGAGGAAGGTGTCCTGCGTATGCTTAAAGTCTGACGGCCTGATATTGTATTGCTCTCTTTTGTAATGCGCCGCGTCGTTGGGAGAAAGGTGCCCTGTGAAAGAACCAGAGTCAGTCAACTGGGTCGTCGGGGAGAAGCAAGTCTTCTCTGGTCAAATCAACTGGGGGACAGAGTAGTTCTTAATCATGTACTCTACACTCAAAATGTTGTTACTACCTGCGATCAGGTAGTCCTTCTTCGGTCAACGTCGTTGATTTTGTTGATGGCTCTGGCATGTACCTGAAAAATCAAATTAAGTGCATTTTGCATCAGCTTCTGTCATTACGTAGCTGATTAGAATGATATGACTATAAAAATACTTTCGTGGAGATTTTTATTTTACTTTCATGCTCAAAATTAAGGGCAAAACATTGAGATTTAAGACCAGTAAAGAAGCAATTGAAATATTTCCATCTAGAATTATTCAAACCTTATTTTAGAATATTATTTATGTGCAAATTATCGGTTTTATTTTGTTCTTGGAAAAATGTTACTACAAAACAGTTGTGCAATGCTTTTTCATTCAAAGGCCATATCTGAATATTAGAAGCACAAATTTATTTTTTGCAGCGACCATGTTGTGTGAAGAATTTCTTGTGAGGTTTTTGCTTGATAAAACTGATGATTGATTCCCACATGTATGTGCTCCAAATTCAAGCAAAAGAAATCGTAAAATGTTTAAACTTTATAAAAAATTATCCATGCCCAAAATATGTTTTTTTGTGGGTGCAGTGTAGCCTGTAATAGATACATTTTATATGAAACATTGCTATAAATTATTTGCCATATTTTTGGAAAATAAAATATTGTGTTAGGCTAAACAAATCATACGAAAACAAAATTGGTCACATATTTATTGTTCTTAATACTTTATAGGTTGTAGTGAACCTATTGTAATGGAGCTACCATTCAGATTTTGGATGTTGTGTGGACTCTGGCACCTAAAGAAAATTGCCGGGGAGAATTGACACCTTGCATCCTATGAACCAGTTTTTATCACTGAAATTTCGTATGCTTCTTCCTCTGTGACTTGTCCTCTCCTACACCGAAGCGCAAGCTTGATGTTCCTACAGATGTTGCTGAAGTTCGTCATAGCATAAGGATTGCTGGACTCGGTGTTGGTTTCAAGGACGAGGCTTTTGCTAAGAAGGGAAAAAAGAGTCTCTAAGAAAGTGGCCAAGAGTCTTGCTCATGAGTTTCATGTTGAGATTATTGATGACAAGGCACCTCCACCACCTATCCTCACTGTCATCACTATCCAAGTCATTGGTGTTAAGCACTGTTTGATCCATCCAAGTGAGTTTTCTGAAGAAGAACTCTCGGCAGTCAATGAATAATGTTCAGTTCTCTATTATGCCCTATATTTGTTTGCCAGCAGATTGTCAAGACCTTGTCTATCAGCTTTATCTTTATGCCAGTATTGAAGAATGTTACATTCGGTTAGTTGAATGTAATATTTCAGGTAGCTATAAGCAGAATCAGTTGGCATGTAATATTTACTTAACATCAATATATCAGATAATGCAATGCAATATTTCCTATTTACTTTTGTGTTGCCATACTTGGACAGATATTTCTGTGACACTTCGTCCTGCAATGAGTCTGTCTCTATGCAATCATGTCACATTGAACAAATACATCCCAATTCTCCAGTTTTTATGAACATATTCTGGAGCATTATGAATTGGAATCTTAAAGTGAACTCCCAAACAAGATGTGATGAAATCAAAGAGAAAGTTAATGAAAGAAACTGTTATATAATTTGTTTCCTAGAGACCAAGAGAGAAACATTGAGACCAACGATGGTTCAGTACATGAATGAAATTCATCAAGGAAATAAAGGCATGTGCACAAAAAAATCCTGAATTGACGAATGATCTACGTGAAAGAACACAATCTAGGCGACTAGGCCTATTATGCTGCTTGTAGACATGGTTACACGGGGTGGCACTGACATCACACACATCCAGTGAATCGTCAGTGTCGGAACATCTGGCATGCTATTCATCAGTTCACGGCGCTAACCAAATCTCCATCATTTGATTGTATCGTTTCAGATCAGTTACTATGAAGCATTTTTGCATAATTTATTTTACAGCGGCCAGTGTCAGAAAAATCTTATGTAAACGCTAAAAAAACTAATACAAATCAAGATGCAGACTTCGCCTCCAGCTAACCTAAACAGATGAACATGGAAACACCGAACCTAAACAGTGTACAAGTAGCCGCTGTTTCACGGAACCTGTTTCACAGGCAACCTTTTATCCCAGCGAAATCTAAACACCCACACAGGAGAGAGCTATACAAAATATAGGAATCTCAATGAAAGGAACTGTCCCTTTTTTTCCTCTGAGAAGCATTTGAAGTCAATACAGACAGAAAAACTGAACCAGCACTCAAAGCATCACACACATAAGAATACTGGCAAACGTCTGAGGTGCTAAAAGTCTAAAACATCCGAGGCAATGTAGCTGGTCACAGGCAAACGCCATTGTAGCAGGTCTTCCAAATTTACTTTCACGATATTGAAGGTTTCTAACTTCTGCCACAGAATTTAATAGCAAAAGATTTCTCCAAAGAGCGACAAAAATAACACCCAAAGATTACTCCAAAGGCAGATCCATCTACACACCTTTTAGACTGTTGTGGCTTTCAATCTCAGACGAGTAGCGAACTATTTTGGCAGCCCCCTGCACACCCACCTGAGAGATCTGATGGCACCCTATAACGGTCAGTGCCTCCAGCTTCCCTGAACGCGCCAGCGCAGCCATTCGATTGTCTGTCACATTCTTACATGGGCGGAGTGTGAGATTACTCAAGCGAGGTGTCTGAATAATAAAATGCATCCCAACATCAGTTACAGACTTGCAATCCACGAGCTCGAGTGTCTTAAGAAACCGAGATGATGAGAGGCCCTTCAACCCCTGGTCACACAAAATGCTTGCACCATTCAACGCAAGAGCGCGGATTGGACAAGATTGGATGAGGGCCACAATACCCTCTTGTGTGAAGCCTATTTGTGTTGGCCAACGGGTAGAGCAGAATGTGAAGGTGAGCTCAACAACCTGAAGCATAGGGCAGCTCAGAGCTAGAGCCTTGAGGCTGTCATCGGTCAGTGGGGTCCTAAACTGAAGACCATGGTGCATAGACTGATAGTGCAGAGGCATGAGTCGAAGCGAGATGCCTTTAAGGTTGCTGCAGCTCTGAAATAGTGCAATCATCTCACTCTCATCTAAACCAATAACATACTCCAGGTAAAGCATCTCCAATGCTTTGCACCTCCTCAGGAGGAAACGAAGTCCAATTTCTTGGGAGTTATAATATGAGCCAGCCTAAGATCCTTCAAATTCTCACAGGAGATGTCATAGCTATATGGGTAGCCAGCCACATACGCGGGATCACGGGCTTCAGTCATCATGTAATTTTCATTAACTTCGAACTCAAACTTCTAAAGATTTGCCCAACCTGGACCGAACTTTAGGAGGTCATACTGGCTGATTCCTTTGCAATCCTTCACCACTAATTCTTCCAATGACCCATATCTGCCAAGGTACACCAGCCACTCCACACTGGCTATTGCCATACAGTCAACAAGGTGGAGAATGGAAAGATACCTGCAATTAATCGCCACCAAAAGAAGCCCAATAGAAGTTATTTCTGGGACACAATTTAGCCTGAGGGACCTCAACTTCTTGCAGTATGACACATAACCAAGACCAGTGTCATTAATGTTCGAGTAGTTGCTTAAAGTGAGATCGGACAGCGAGGGGCAGTGAGATGATAGAACATAGATGCCTCGGTTGTTCAACTGGTCCCCGTGACTGGACGTCCAACCAGAGTAATTGATCTCAACTTTCACCAAATTGGGGAAGCGGGAGAACAGCGATACCAAGGCTTTTGTTGTAGGTTTCAGTCGATAGCCAATACGGATAGCAACCCTATGCTCCGCCTCAACAGTGTAGAGCTGCTTCGACACAAGTGAAAGAGAATTAAGATCACTTGCGCTGATAATCTGCTTGATGATCTCTGCAAGCAGTTGCTCCGGGAGACCTTCCATCGAGTATCGCAACTGTAAAACATGGACAATTTCAAGGCTCGGAAGGAGTGGACAAGACAGAGTTTGGGCTAAGCTGGGCCGTGTTCGGATGGGGCCTCTGTCCCTCGTTTGATAATGGGCCGATACTATTTCATTTTCGTTCCAGGTTTACCGCTCGGCGAGACAGAGCCGGGCAGGAGCCGCTCCTTTTCTCCGGCGATCGCCGGCGACGGCCCGCCCCTACCTGCACGTTGGCAGAGCAACGCTGCGCCTGGCCTGCGCTTTCCCGTGTCCCTCGTGTGGCTCGGCTAAACCAGCTGATTCGCGCACTCTGAATCTCGTCACCTGTATTCGCACACCATCCACTCGCCCGAGCAACTGCTTCCGATCGAGGCGACTCACGATCGAGGAATTCTCTCCGACCAAAATGGCGCCAACCTCTGAACTTTGATGCTAGCGAATGGATCCATGGCTACTCATGGTGGTGGACGATGGCTAACTGCCAGCTCCGATCGAGGCGCCCTGCAGGTGTTCGGCGAATTTCCCCGGCAGGGAGATTTCGTCGGCAAAGGAATCCGGGGGCTCTTGATTTATTGTACGTATGTTTCCTCTCGCTCACTGATTACTGTTATTATGTTGAAACTGTACATAGTTTCATACCATGTTTCAGTAGTAGTACTAACAAATGCTTCAGTTTCATAAATACAAATATAACTGTAACTCATGCACTTCTTGTTCAACTTCTTATGAGATAGAGAGCGCAAACACAATCAGGTAAATCTACAATAAAGCGTCGCGAGCCATATTCAATGGATTATGATGATACACACACCTTCCAGGGAATAACCCTATTACATCACTAAAAAGGGGGAGAGCTAGGGCATGGTGGAAACTGGACATGGCTAAGCTGAGAGACGAAACAGATCAGATCACAGCTTAGATGAGCAACTGCCCTGAATTTTGGTTTACTTTCTGGATTGCCCTCATATTAGTAGGGCTATACTACAGCGGGTTATACAGTTAAATGAATCACACCGAGTGATTTCCTTGTATTATCTGCTTCTCATAGCCATAGGATTGCGCTGCCGCCTTAATGACAACTTCATATGGATTGCAAAGTAGCCCAGCACGGCAACGATGAGCAGGGCCACATAAATAGATGTCTTCCACCCCCTGCTGGAACCGGCTGCATAGGCCACTAGGAGAGCGACCAAACCCAGTACCATCGCCTTGTTCATCACCTTCAGCAACCACTCTTCACACCTCAGCGGCCACTCTTCACAATCATCTTTCTTCTTCTTCAGCAGCCAATGCGGTAGCAGCATGATGATGACAACGATGGAAGCCACAAAAGAAATGGAGTTGCTGTAGAAGAAGACGAGGTACCGGCCTCTCATGTTGTCGTGCATCGTCGGGTTGCCAGCCTCGTGCCCGTCGCTGCTGCTCTGCCACGTCCCGCCGGGCGGTTCCAGGCCGGCCTGGTAGGCTACGCTCGCCACCAAGATGCCTACCAGCATCAGGTACTTGTGCCTCGCGTGCTTCTTCCGTTCTTTTTCATCCTTCTTCTTTTCTTCTTCTTCCTTCTTCCTTTCTTCTTCCTTCTTAGCGGCATCCTGTTGTATGGATCGCCCAGTTGCTGGATTGGCATTTCGGTTCCGCTCCCTCACCAAAACTACTACTAGCAGTCCGACTGCAACGAAAAGTACCAGGGCCAACACAGAGATGTAGATGGATGTCTTGATGTCCTGGGTGCTTCCGGCGGCATAGGCCCCTATCAAACAAGACAAGCCCACTGCCGTACAGACAGACAGCGCATTGCTTCGTATGGCTGGCCTGTACACAGTGGGGTTCACCAGGAGGATCATAAGGGCGATGGACAACATGAAGCTCACCGAGTTGCAGTAGAAGAAGATTTTGTAGCGGCGCTGGTCGTTGTAGAAGAGGACGGGTTGCCAGCATGGTGCTTGAGACTGTCCTGGAGCAGGAAGCCACCCGGAGGGGTGAGGCCGGCTTGGTAGGTGATGGTCGCGGCCAAGATGGCAAAGAGGAGCAACCGTTTGCGCCTCTTCTCAAGCAACCGATCTTCACTCCCGTAGTTATTTGTCTCGTGATCCAGCGTGAAGATGATGACATGGATCAGCACGTAGCCGAGGACGGCGCCTGCCAAGGCCATGGCGTAAATGGAGTGCTTCATGTCCCTGCAGCTCCCGACGGCATAAGCACCCATGAGGCCAATCAGGTCGAGTATCATGGCTGCCTCCAGCACGTGGTGCTTGACCGGAAGCTCCTTCTGGACCAGGATGATGACCACCAATGAGGCCACAAAGGCAACCGAGTTGCAGTAGAAGAAGCCATTGTACCGCCTAGCGTCCAGCGTGAGAAGGATCGGGTTGCCGGCAATGTGTCCGTTGTTGTCCTGCCAAAGGCCACCCGGCGGGTCCAACCCCGCTGAGTAGGTGATGGTGGCGGCAAGAGTGGCAAGCAGTAAACAAGAGAACGAGTCTTGTCCAGAGCCTCCGTCCCCGTAGAAGTGGACAGTACTGATTGAATACTGAGTTTCATTCATTGCAGAGAAGGAAGAAACAGAGTTGGGTTCAGTTGCAGAGAAAGAAAGAAAGAAGTGGTCTAATTGCAAACAAGAAGGGGATATGTATGTGCTCAGTACCTGGCATCATCACGCGGCTGATTTTCATCGGTTTGTTGCTCTGGATTGGAACAAGTGTAGAAGAAACCAAGGAGTAGAATGAAAACCAGAACGGCACCAACAAGGCTGACCACGTAGACGGTGGTGCTTGTGTTCCTGCAGCTTCCTGTGGCGTAGGCGGCGACGAGGCTGACCAGGGCGACGACGATGCAAGTGTAGAGCTCGAGAGACCTTGCCCTCTTCTTGCGGAGCTTCCTGTCGTCGATGATGAGCAGCATGGTGGTGAGCAGGGAAGCCACAAACGCCGTGGTGTTGCAGAGCATGAACACGGTCAGGCGCATGTTGTAGTGGTCCTTGAGGATCGCGTCGCCCGGCCGGTGGCTGCCCTCGGTGCTGTCCCAGAAGCCGCCTGGCGTGCTCAGCCCGGCGACATACGTGATGCTCACCGCGAATGTCGCCAGAAGCATCAGGACCTTGCGGATCCGTTCTTGGGCTTTCATCTTCTTCTTCAGGCCCTCCTCCTCTTCCACCTCGGGCAAGCCGCCGGAGCCAGAGTTGGGGACGATCATTGAGCCGGAGTTGTTGTCTGGAAACCACCAGTCCAGCAGCTTGAGAAGCGCGATGTAGATGAAAACGGTGGCCACCAGCGCCGCCGAGTAGAGGGATGTCACCTTGTCCCGGCAGGTGCCGGCAGCGTAGGCGCCCACGAGGCTGAGCAGGTCGAGCACCATGACGAGCCGCAGTGCCACGACCCGGAGGCGATGCAGACAACTCCCTTCTTATCCTTCTCCCTGTCTTGCAGGACGGACTTCTCCTTGTCGTACAGGACAGCGAGGAGGAGGATGAGCACGATGACCACGAGCGACGCGGCGAACGCGGTGGCGTTGCAGTAGAAGAAGGTGAGGTGCCGGTGGTAGTGGTTGTGGCGAATGATTGGGTCGCCGGCCTTCTGGTCATGGCCGTGGTTGGAGCCCTCCTGCCAGACGCCCCCGGGAGGGTTGAAGCCTACGGTGTACGTCACGCTGGCCACAATGGTGGCCAGCAGCAGGAGGTACTTCCGCAGGCTGTACTCCCATGGCTGGCCGGTTTCCATTGCCGCCGGCTGCATGCAGGGCCGGTGTGATTCGATTCTTCCTCCTCTCTTGATTATTGTGATGTAGGACGGATGGAGTATGAGAATGGTGAATGGAAAAGAACCATAGGGTTTAGGTGATAGCTGTGTTATTATATAACAGCTCGACTCGTGGAGAGTCGTCGGGTGGAAAGTACATCCGCAGGCTCTACTCCCTAGGCACCATCGCCGGGTGCACTGAAGCTGACTGGCCGTGACCTGGCTCCATTGTGCTCCCTCTTAGTTTTTGTAGTACAGAATATCCAGTTGCAAACTATGGGAGAGTTGTGCGTGATTATAGAAGTGATAGAACGAGTTGACTCGCGCCGTATCGTCATGATCCCTTTTTTTTTTTTGCGAATTAGTCGTAGTGATCTTAAAATCTGACAGATTGCCATTTTGTACTGCAACTTCCACACGTTAGAGGAGCCGAGTCAACCCGGTTTTGGAGAACAAGCTATGCCGCAGCAGTACGAGGAAGTATCCAGTGCTACAAGGCCTTGTGTGCTACATGATTCCAGGGAAATCTGTGCCGTCCATTCTAATTTAAGGGACCGGATGAAAGAAAACTGTAGGGCCTCCTCCCCCGTCGTACATATGTTAATAAGTCCCTGCCTTTGTTCAAATTGTTGTATCGGATGCGCGCTCTCTCATTGTTTGATTCACAGTTTCACACACAAATCGTCTCTAGCATTAGTGGAGTGACGCAACCAGAGCTCAAACTGCTGCCTGGTCCATCAACGCAACAAATAGCTCTGAATTGTAGTGGCTATTTGCTGAGATGAGTCATCTAGAAATTCCATAGAAAAACAAAGAGATTGCAAATTAGAAACCGGAAGAGATGCAACCGTTCTGCAGTTGCACAGTCCACCTCCGACCGTGAAAGGCAGCCATCTGGCATGCGACTTGTGCTGGTGGCCCAATTTGAACACCACCCAACGGGACGGAACAAAATTAGAGATGGGGGCATCTTGCTTCGGAGCATCCATGCCACATGTAGCAAACCGTTGTTGGCTCTGTGCCGGTGTAAGCGAGGGATAATCCAGTTTCGTGCTTGCCGGCAGCGGGTTGAGGTGCTTCTGCTTTGTGCTCCACTAACCTAGAATCTTTTTGGTGGTGAATCGGATCCTGTGAGTGAGTACAGAGGAGATCAGAGATTAGAAAGGACTCGTGTGCCAGAATGTGAACAAACACAGGCCTTTGTTCGCTTATGTGTCATGGTGGGAACAGGTCATGCACTCAGGTTTCATCCTCTCCTTTAAATAAGAGTAGACGGCCCAGATCTTCGTGGAATCACGTAGCACACCAGTCCCTCGTAGCACTAGATACTTTCTCGCAGCAGTATGTAGACTGCAGGATTACAACTGTGGGATTGTGTATAGGATCAGGTCCTGATGAAACTTTGCACCTGTAATGCTGCTGATAAAAATAAACAACTCCCTCCTTTCCGTAATTCTTGTCATGGTTCTAGTTTAAATATCCATAATTCTTGTCGTGGTGTTAGTTTTTTTTTTTTGAATGGTCACCGGAGGGGAGTGATTCCCCACCTGAATTTTTCATTCGAATAAAAGAGGCTCAGAAGCCAGATGTTTTACCGCAGGGGGATATAAGAGAAAGAGAGAACATGGGGGTGGAGCATGACACACAAGCTACTCAGGGGTTGCGAAGGATCGCCTCCCAGCCGTTCGTGTCATCTTGGACGCGCGGAGGCGCCCGTCGTGGTGTTAGTTTAAAACCACCACAAGAATTACGGAACGAATGAAGTAGCATTTAAAAAAGATATAAACATTTGAAAGCATCTTGTGAAGCAGCCGTAGTTGAATGCAGGTTTCTTATTTAGGAAAAAATAAAACCTAAATTTCTTACCTGGTTTTGGTATTCTTAGTTAAATCTAACCTTCTAATCCCTACAATTAGTACCCTGTTTGTTAGATGCCAAAATTTTGTTCGAGAGGCTGGATTGCTGACGGTGTCAAGGCCGTGTCTATACTTGCCAGGCGGGATTGGTTTATTGGTGTGTGGAGGCCCCTATTTCTGGCGACTTCCCGGCAGCCGGGATCATCTCCAGCAGCAATATGGCAAGAACATGTTACTACTTCGGGCAATGTTTTTCTTTACGAGATTTCACATCATGACGACATTTTTCCCCGGTTCTTGCTCAGTGTGTGCGTGTGCTTATGTAGTTGTGTTTGTGTATGTGCGTGTGTGAGCATGCTTTTATTTTAGAAAATAAAATTCTGTTTACTCAACAACCTTTTAGCCTTCGAAATGGAGGCTGATGTTGTGAAGAGCAGCTTTCCACCTAAACATTGTGAAGAACGGCAAAGGAAAGAGCAGCGGGAGTCAGAACGATCCCGGAAGGCTCTTGGCAAGGGCATGAGCCAACATGTAATAATATGTGGCTGCAAAACGTAGCAAAACTGTTGAAATTTTGTCCTTTATTTTGCAGCTCCCTTTGCAGACAATGTGACTGCATCGTTTCATATCTGCGCAATGTGATTGTAGTCACGGATCAGTTACAACTTACAACGACGAACTTTTCTCTAATTTTCTGCACTGCCATTGTTTGTTTCCGAGATCATATGCATGAGAGGTGCATGTACTATTATGTTACAGAATAAATGTTCAGAAAATTATTATATAACGGAGAAACGGCCGTGAAACAAACGCCGACCAAATACACACTTCTTCTCCAGCTGAACATATGCGTTGCAGAGCTGCTCAGTGACCACTGAACATGTGCACACATTGTATATTAATAAGCAGCATTTCACAATGCTGTTTCACAAGAAACCAAAATAACCACTAAAAAAAACCTGTTATTCCTTCGAAATCTAAACGCACACACAGCAATACAAAAAATAGTGCCCACAAAAGACATTATAAGAGGCGACTGCTATTCGAAGCCTGACAACACGCAAGAATTCCGACGATAACTCCTGATAAGCTAAAAAAGCTAGAATCTCCGAGGCATCAAAGATTACCTACGATAGTGGATTCATCTTAAATTATTTCATTTCTTGTAGTACAGAATGCCCAGTGGCAAAGTGTGGCAGAGTTAGTTGTGATTATAGAAGTGGTAGAATGACTTGACTTCGTGCCGAGTCGTCGTGATCTTAAAATCTGACAGATTGCTAGTATTTTGTACTGCAACTTCCCACACGTGATTCGTGAGAGGAGCCGAGTCAACCCGGTTTTGGAGGACAAGCTACGTTTCTGATTGATGAGCAAACAGAAAATTTATTTATTTAACAACCATGCATGGCATGGTTGCAGGCCAGTCGACAGCCTTTCAGAATGGAGCTTTGTACCTACACATTGTGAAGAACGATAAGTTTGATTTACGAAGGAAAGAGCCAACATGTTGTGAGCTCTGGAGATCTTGATGGTGTTCTCGGACTGTTGCCTTCCAACGCCTGAAAATTTTCCAGGAGCAACAGCGATCGCCCAATGTCCAGGCCTGGAAATTGAGATGTTTTTTATATCCCAGTAATTTTTTACGGGTGGGATTCTTTAGTTGGGCATGTGGTTGAGAACAAAATAGACCAGGCTGCAGAAACATAGCAAAACTGTTAAAATTGTACTCCCTCCGTTCCAAATTAATTGACTTCTATTTGTGTAAATGTGGACGTATCTATACTTGTAACATGTCTAGATACATCCACATGTGGACAAATAGAAGTCAATTAATTTGGAACGGAGGGAGTACAAAAGACTCGGCGTCTTTCTATTGTTGACAATGAAGTACCTTGACAGTGTAACACGGAGCAGTCTCGTAGATTATATTCCAAGGAACGAAGAAAAAATCAACAACACCTCCCCCCCCCCCCCCCCCAGGCGACGCCAGGGGCGCAGCCCCGCCGCCGCAGGTCCCCCCGTCCAGGCCCCCTCGGCCGCTGCCGCCGCCGGCTTCCTCCGCAGTGGTGGCGGCCGGCCCCCGCTGCCAAAGGCGGTCGAGGGTCTCCCATGTTCGAGCTGGTGGAGGCCGGTCCGTGGGGGCGTCGTCGGCCAGGGCTGGGTATGTCAGGTCGGCGGCTCCGGGGAGGCTCTCTGGTGCGTGCTTGGCCTCCGGCGGCGGTGCGGCGCGGAAGGCGCCGTCGGCGAGGCTCTCGACGGCAAGGAGATGGGGCGCGCCTGATAGGCTTGGCGGGCCTGATCTAGGCCTGCCGGGCCTGGGCTGGGGCGGGCGCTGGGCGCAGCGACGGGCGTGCATGGCGTCGAGCGGAGGCGGAGGACGTGCGGAGGCAGGAGGCCGGTGAGGCACGGGGCAGTGCGGGCCGATGATGCTCTGCGTGGGGCGGCACGGCGTGGCTGCCGGTTGCGGCGGTGCGGAAGCCGAGGCGGTGGCCCCGGGTCGTGGGTCCGGCATGGTTGATGCGGCCAGGGGCGCCATGGCCTGAGCGGAGTGAGGCTGCAGCGGCGGGGTCGACGGGTCGGGGGAGGTTCGAAGGCTCTGTGCGATGGTTGTGCCGTCGTCGCACATGATGTGTTTGTTTCAGTGGGTGTGCAGGCCGGCGGTGCCGCAGGTTTCCCCGCCTTGGTCCGGCTGCGTGGGGTTGGAGAGGCTCGAGTGCTCCGGGCGAAAGCTTGACGACGCGACATCCGTGGACGCCGTTCTCCCTCTTCAGGGGTCGTCTTGGAGCTCCTCGATTCTCCTCGGTCCTGGACCTCCTCTTCGGGTGAAGACCTGTACCCTGTTTGTGCAGGGTCGGACGACGGTGTCGATTTTCGTCGCCTTCCCTCTTGAGGGCGTCGTCTTGAAGATGGTGGTTCCTATGTGTTCACCGTGGGCTGGACTCACACAACATCGTGGTTGGCAGCGACTGACGATGTCTTGGGTGCTATGGTGGCGTTGCGAGCTGTGTGGCAACGACGACGGTGCTGAGCGGAGCCGAGTCGCGGCATGTCCTTCGTCACCAACAGTCCGTGCCGCGTCCCGCTGTGAAGTTGTGAAGTCAGAGCTGCGTGTCGCGGGTTGGCAGGCTGGCAACGATGCCACTTTTTCTACAGTGGCCTCGCGGACTCCGTGGGTGCAAGGTGTGCAACTTTCTCTGGTGAAGCTCTTCGTCGAAGTCGGTGTTGCCTCTTCCTCGATGCTTTGGGTCGACTGTTTGGCATAGGCCGACATGTTGTTCTGCGTCGGATGCGGCGAGGGCTTCGTCGGTGGTCGTCGAAGGTGAAGTCGGAATCGCTTGCTCGGGGAGGAGTGACGACGATGACGCTCGGTGACGACCTTGATGATGTTTTTCTCCTCGCCGGCGTGTGTGTTTCATGTGGGTGGCCAGGTCGGCCGGGTCTGCCCAATGTGGTGTTCCATGACTGCATTGGTGCACTTGTAACGGTTTTCGGCCGGTTCCCGCTAATGAACCGGTCAATTCTCTCCTACTTTTTAAATAAAATGAGGCAATGTTGCCCGTTTTGTTCAAGACAGTGTAACACGGACACATTTTGTCCTTTTATTTTGGAGCTGCCTCAGCACAATGTTTACGTAGTTACAACGAAGAACTTCTGTCTAATTTCTGCGGCGACAATGATCAGATTTTCTTCCGAGATAATGTGCAGGAGAGCTGCATGTGTTGTGTTAAGAAGAAATGATTTGGAAAATTATTATGAAAAGCAGAAACTGCTCTCAAACAAATGCCGACCGTATGCACACTTCTTCTCCAGCTCATGCGCTGCAGTGCTGCTCAGTGACAACTGAACATGCGCGCACGGTATAAAGCATTGCAACACGCTGTTTCACAACAAAGAAAAATAAGTACTTGAAAACCCCCAGATATTCCTTCAAAATCTAAACACACACAGCTATACAAAATATAGTCCCCACAAAAGACATTATTAAAGGCAACTGTAAAAGCATTTGATAAGCTAGAAGGCTAGAACCTCCTGAGGCATCAAAGATCACTTATGATGGCTTTCATCTTCAATTCTTTCATTCCCTTTAGAGTGCCATGGCTTTCAATCTCTGCAGAGTACTGAACCGATTTGGCAGCAGCCTGTACGCCCTCCAGAGATGTCCAACAGCACCCTATCACGGTCAGTGATTCCAGCTTCCCTGAACGCGCCAGCGCAGCCATTCCATTATCTGTCACCTTTTTACATTTGCGAAGCTTGAGATTACTCAAGCGAGGAGCCTGAATAATGAAATCCATCCCAGCATCAGTTATAGACCGGAAGTCCACGAGCTCGAGTGTCTCCAGAAACTGGCAGGATGAGAGTTCCTTCATCCCAGAGTCATAGAAAATGCTTGCACCATTTAGTACAAGAGACTGGATTGGACAAGATTGGACGAGGGTCACAATTCCCTCTTGTGTGAAGCCTATTTCAGTTGGGTAATCCCAAGAGCAAAAAGTGAAGGTGAGCTCAAGAACCCGAAGCATACGGCAGCTGAGAGCTAGCGCCTTAAGGCTGTCATCGGTGAGTGGTGTTCTATAATCAAAACTACCGTCCTGCTCAGAATGACAGTGCAACGGCATGAGCCGAAGTGATATGGTTTTAAGGTTGCTGCAGCTCTGGAATAGCGCAATCATCTCACTCTCATCCATACCAATAACATACTCCAGACAAAGTGTCTCCAATGCTTTGCACTTCTTCAAGAGGAAACGAAGTCCAATTCCTTTGTCAGTTATAATATGAGCCAGTCTAAGATCCTTCAAATTCTCACAGCAGAAGTCATAGCTATATGGGAAGCCAGCCATATACGCAGGATCACGACCCGCACTCAGCCAGTAATTCCCATTAACTTCAAACTCAAACTTTTGGAGCTTTTCCCATTCTAGGCCAAACTTTAGGAGATCATACTGGCTGATTTCTTTGCAGTCCTTCACCACTAGTTCTTCCAATGATCCATATCTACCAAGGTACACCAGCCACTCCTCAACGGATATTGCTATACAGTCAACAAGGTGGAGAACAGAAAGATGTTTGCAACCAACCGCCACCGAAAAAAGACCATGCTAGCTTATTCCAGGTGCGCTGTTAAGCCTGAGCGACCTCAGTTTTGTGCAACGAGACAGATAAGCGAGACCAGAGTCCTCAATGTTTGAGCAATAGCTTAAGGTGAGATCAGACAGAGAGGGACAGTGAGATGATAACACAGAGAGACCCTGTTTGTTCAACTGCTCCCCATGGGTGGAAGTCCAACCAAAGTAATCTATCTCTACTTTGCTCAAATTTGAGAATCGGGAGAATAGTGATTTCAAGGCTTCTGTTGCAGGGTTAAGTCCACAGCCAACACGGATGGCATCCCTATGCTGGGCTTCAAAGGTGTAGAGTTGCCTTGACACGAGGGAAAGAGATTTAAGATCACTTGTCCTGGTAATCCTCTTGACGATCTCTGCAAGCAGTGGCTCTGGGAGATCCTCCATCACGTATCGCGGCGACATGACTTGGGAAGGCAGGGCGCTGAAATTCAAATCTTATGATGAGAATGGAGAACATTGAGATGATCAAATACGAGTTGTAAAACTCGTGCAGAAAGAAACATTGGTGAAGCTAACATCTATATATCTTTTGAAAGATTTTGTGTGATGTTCCCTCAAAACAAAGAAGTATAATCTTCACAGAAAACGCTAAGTAAGAACTGGGTTGTAGCCTAGTGGCATGGTGTTGTGGGGGTGTCCATGCAAACAGGGTTAGATTCTGTCAAGAACACTTGTATATCACAGTTGTCCCTAATTTAATAAAGTTCAGCTGAGATCCTCCCCTTCTGGACTAATTCTTTTTCACAACCAACGCTAATTAATGCATCGCCCTACTTGCATCTCTATCCTGGAACAGAAAATAGTTATAAGAAAAATTAAAACACACTAACACCCTAATGGCACTGAGACAACAAAACTGCAACAATCAAGCTGACCTAGACAAATGCAGCATGATGGAATCAAAAGTACCGAGCGCGAGAATCGAAGCTCATCTCTACGCAGCGGAATCAGCAGAACTTGGTGCAGAAATCGAGCTCGCCCTAGGCACTACTGTCGCATGCGTCTGTCGAGGTTGCGCAGAAAGGGGAAGGAAGTCGCGACCTAAATCCGTACCTCGGACGAACCAGCGGTCAAGGAATGCCGACGCCGAGAGCGAAGAACGGCGCCGACGCTGGCGGCGATGGTAGATTGGTCCTGGACTGGGTGGAACTCAGCACTGCGGCGAGCTCCCAGGCAAGGAAACCCTCGTCTCACAACGTGAGCGAGCTCCGTCTTGGTGGTGACACTGACACAGGAGGCCCTCTGGCAGAGAAGATACCTGTATGGGCTGCTAAGCAGATCGTTGGACCGGGCCGGGCCGGGCCAGCCCATGTTAAATATAGTACATCTGTACCCCATTTTAATACTCTTTTTTTTTTAACCTTTCTGTGCTGCCGGCTAGGAGAAGTGTCCTAAAACGATGGGACTATGGGAGCATCATAAAATTGCCAGTGCAGCAACTTTGTTTGACATAAAAAAGTTTACTCGTATAGCCCATATATGCAGATTAAGGAAATGTCTCAGAATTGAAGACCACCGAGTGACAAAACGAAGTTTACTGTGACATTTATTTTGCATGCAGGAAGCTAGCTAGACAACGAGATAGCAGTGAGCACTGACACAAGACTTCCAGAAAAACAGAAGCAACAGTAACCTCCCTGTCCTAACAAAAGGTTAAAAGGATGGCAACATCACAAGTTCTCAGTGCAATGATTTACTTCAGATGGAAAAGGTTGAGCTGTTCTAAGAAAACATGGAAAAGGACTACTTATGGCTTAAACATGCAGAGCCAAGAAACATCGCTCGGTCAGAGTTCTACACCGGAATGACAAACAGAAACAGATTCATAATCTATTTTACTGTCACATTGTAAAGTATCTTTACACACCCCATGAAAAAAACACTAACTCCAGAGTAGACCCGCACGAATGTTCTTTCTATCCACACAGGACAGAGCACATAAAAAGGCAGTCGATGAGCATAACATTTCTTTTCCCTGCAAAGAAGGCCAAAAAAAGCATCAAAGTCGCATTTCTTTGCCCCAATCATCACCACCACCTCACTATTACCCTGGTGAACGGTTAACCAGAATCCACTAGACACGCTAGGGATAAAAGTTAAACTACACAATACTCCTACGACCGAACATTTTTCTTCTCAACCGATCGCTATCTCCCATATAACTTCTTGCTGGCCCTGCTTGATTTTTGACTTCACTATCTAAGTATGCATCACCATCACCAACTTTGGAACATTCCACACGTTCCATCCTAAGTTGAATAGGCACATTAAATAAATCTGAGGTCAACAAAAATAACCTGCTACTCATTCAAAATCTAAACAGGACATAGCCATGCAAAAAATTAGTCTCCACAAAGGACATTATAAAAGGCAATGGATATTCGAAGCCAGACAAACATGTAATGATTCGGACGAAATCTTGAGGTGCTAAGAGTCTAAATCTCCGAGGCATTGCAGCTGGTTCATAAGAACACATCAGAAATTACATATGATACCGACACATCTTCATTTCCTTCAAACTGTCGTGGCTTTCAATCTTTGCAGAGTAGTGAACTAATTTGGCAGCACCCTGTACACCCTCTTGAGATATCTGACAGCACCCTATAACGGTCAGTGACTCCAGCTTACCCGCACGTGCTAGCGCAGCCATTCCATTATTTGTCACATTCTTACATTTGCGGAGTGTGAGATTAGTGAAGCAAGGAGCCTGAATAATGAAATCTATCCCAACATCAGTTATAGATATGCAATCCACGAGCTCGAGTGTCTCTAGAGACTGAGAGGTTGAGAGCCCCTTCATTCCCGAGTCATAAAAAATGCTCGCACCATTTAGCACAAGGGTGTGGATTGGACACGATTGGATGAGGGACACAATACCATTTTGTGTGAAGCCTATTTCTGTTGTATAAATGGGTTCACAAAATGCGAAGGTGAGCTCAATAACCTGAAGCATAGGGCAGCTGAGAGCTAGCGCCTTAAGGCTGTCATCGGTCAGTGGTGTCCTAAAATCAAAACCATGATCCTCAGAATAACAATGTAACGGCAAGAGTCGAAGTGAGATGTGTTTAAGGTTTCTGCAGCTCTGGAATAGTACAATCATCTCGCTCTCATCCAGACCAATAACTTACTCCAGGTAAAGTGTCTCCAATGCTTTGCACTTGTTCAGGAGGAAACGGAGTCCAATTCCTTGGTCCGTTATAATATGAGCCAGTCTAAGATCCTTCAAATTCTCACAGCTGATGTCATAGTTATATGGGTAGCCAGACACATATGCGGGATCACGGCCCCCACTCATCCAGTACTGTCCATTGACTTCGAACTCAAACTTTTGGAGCTTTGCCCATCCTGGACCAAACTTTAAGAGATCATACTGGCTGATTTTTTTGCAATCCTTCACCACTAGTTCTTCCAATGCTCTATATTCACTAAGGTACGCCAGCCAATCCTCGATGGATATTGCTATACAGTCAACAAGGTGGAGAGCAGAAAGATTTTTGCAACCAACCGCCACCGAAAAAAGACCACGCCAACTTATTGCAGGTGCCCTGTTAAGCCTGAGGGACCTTAGTTTTGCGCAACGAGACAGAATAGCTAGACCAGAGTCATCAATGTTTGGGCAATTGCTTAAGGTGAGATCAGACAACAAGGGACATTGAGAGGATAACACAGATAGACCCGTCAACCGAGAGTGATATATCTCCACTTTGCACAAATTTGGGAAACGGGAGAAGAGTGATTTCAAGGCTCCTGTTGCAGGGTTAAGTCCACGGCCAACACAGATCGCATCTCTATGCTCGGCTTCAATGGTGTAGAGCTGCTTTGACACGAGGGAAAGAGAATTAAGATCTCTTGCCCTAGTAATCCTCTTGACAATGTCTGCAAGCAGTGGCTCTGGGAGATCCTCCATTGCTTATCCGGCTACACGACTTGGGAAGGCAAGGCTCTGAAATAACACATCAAGATGATTAGATAGGAGTTGCAAACCTCAGGTGGGAGGAAAACACATTGGGCGGAGCTATCGTTTATATATTTTAAAAGATTCTGTGTTGCTAAACTTTGCAAAAAACGAGAATTGAGAAGTAGCCTAGTGGTACGGCGTTGTGGGAGACTAGAGTTTGACTCCTGTCAGGAGCATTCTTATCTCACAGTCGTCTCAAACTTGATTAAATTCTACTGACCTCCTCCCTTGGTGGACTGATTATTTTCATGTGGAATCCTATATTTATCTCAATACTAGAACAAAACTAGTTACAAGAAAAATTAAATCGAACTAACAGCCTAATTACATAAGACTGCTGCACCCAGAGGGGAGGGGATAATCTACAAACATTCGTCTGCTGAGCTGAGCATAACAGCATGTAATGACCTCTGGAAGCTCTGTAACAGGTGCTACAGTCACAGTGCTTCTTGCATCGCATGAATCCTGCACAGATTCCATCCAGGTCGCGAGCATAATGGGCCAATGGCAGGCATTACCAGAACAAACTGCAACAATGAAGTCGACCTAGCGACAGCGTCGTGGAACCAACAGTCAACAGAGCCGAGGTTTATCTACGCGAGGGAGTCAACAGAACTGAGTAGAGCAATCGAGTTCGCGTCGGCACCAGTCTCGGGTGGCACTGACATGCCCAAGCTATCTAATCAAGCAAAAGCACAAAGATGCATCACGGAAACACTCGATCTACTCATAATCCATACCCGATTACAACTGAATTGGACAATTTCAGAGGAAGGTTTAGTAATTCGGGGATACAAGGCGCCCACACCACGAACAGTGGCGGCTGAGAGGGGATAAACCCTAATGAAAAGTAAAGATGCTTTCTTGCTAGCTAGTACAAGGGATTAAATAGCTGGCGGAGACGAGGACCGCGACAAACGACTGAGCAGTTGGCGGGAAAGGTGCCAGCCTGGAAAGGTGATTCAAAAGCGACGTCGGAATCCATCTGAGACGTCGATCCACAAATGAACGGTTCATCTCGCTACTTAAACGAAGGGGTAAGTTGCAAGATGATCCGTTGATGTGAAGATCTACGGCTCAGGATGGTTTCGACAACGCGCTAACTGAATTCTATCCTGACTGAACACTTCTTCAGGGTTTCTTCAGAGTTCTTCAGAGCTCCACTAGGTTGGGGTATGACAACTCCTCCCACGCGAGCTCAGACTTGTCTCAAGGATGAAAGGCAGGGAAAACCTTCTGGATGAACGTAGAGTCCTCCCAAGTGGCCTGTTCCTGCGGTAAGTTCTGCCATTTGATGAGCCATTGTATCACAGGTATGGAAATGTCCCCTTGTACTCTTGGAATGAGCTTTCTTTCCAGCACAGCTTCTGGTGCAATAAGGATAGTACCATCAGGGTTCAGCAGTGGTAAATGTGGTGTAGGGATAGCCTTAGGACCCAGGTGCTTTTTCAGTTGACTGACATGAAATGTGTGATGCAACTGACAACCATCTGGTAACAGCAGTTTGTAAGAAGTATTTCCCACTTTCTGTAAAACTCTGAAAGGCCCATAGTACTTGGAATGTAACTTCAAACATTTGTGTATGCTGAGGGAGGTATGCCTGTATGGCTGTATCTTTAGGTACACCATATCGCCTACTTCCAGTGTCCTCTCTTGTCTATTCTTGTCAGCCTGTATTTTCATTCTCTCTTGTGCCTTGACCAAATTTGCCTTGATTTGCTGTGCAATTTCAGTGACAGTGGAGGAAGGAGTGATGTCAGATGAACCATCTTCAGTGGGCAATAGCTGCTCAGCTAACTGTGGAGGAGGCCTGGCATACAGAGCCTGAAATGGTGTCATTTTCAATGAAGTGTGGAAAGAAGTATTATACCACCACTCTGCTAGAGCAAGCCACTGGTGCCATTTCTTTGGTTGCAAGAATGCCATGTTTCTTAGATAGTTTTCTAGGCATTGATTTACCCTTTCTGTTTGCCCATCAGTCTGTGGGTGATATGCAGTGCTGAAATGTAACTTCACTCCCAATGACTTGAATAAATTCTGCCACAATGTACTAGTGGATATTCTGTCTCTGTCAGTGACTATCACTGTTGGCAACCCATGTAATTTGAATATGTTTTCTCTGAATGCTCTGGCAACAGTTTGGACAGTGATAGGATGTTTCATAGATATGAAATGAGCATACTTGGTGAATCTATCTACCACTACTAAGATGATGTCTTTGTTTTCAGAAGTAGGTAGTCCTTCCACAAAATCCATACTGATGTGTGCCCAGGCAAAATCAGGGACTGGTAAGGGTTGTAACAGACCTGGGTATTTGTTGTGTTCCCCTTTGTTGATCTGACATGTGGGGCACTGTTTTATAAAATCTATAACCTGCTGCTTCATGCCAGGCCAGTAGAACAACAGCTTCAGCCTTTGATATGTTGCTTGCTCACCAGAATGACCTCCCAGTTCTGAATTGTGCAGTGCTTCCACTATTTTTACTCTGAGATCAGTAGTACTTCCCACATAAATCTTTGATTTGTACCTTATCAGTCCTTTGGAGAAAGTGAAATGCTGAACTGCATTTGGTGTGATAGTAAGCTGCTGAATTAATTCCATGCATTTAGTGTCTTCTGTATAAGATTTGACCACCTCAGTTACCCACACAGGGACAGCTACACTAGTGAACATAGAAAAGATTTTATGTTTCACTCTAGACAGAGCATCTGCTACTCTGTTTTCCTTCCCTTTCTTATATTCCACTGTATAGTTGTACCCCAAGAGCTTAACCAACAATTTGTGTTGAATTCCTTCAGTAAGTTTCTGGTCTTGGATGTATTTCAAGCTCTGTTGATCAGTCCTTATCACTAGTGAAGAGGCTGAAAAATAGTGCTTCCACTTCTTTATGGCTTCCAGAATAGCCATAGCTTCTTTGTCATATGTAGATAATCCTGCAGATTTAGGACCAATTGCTTTGCTCAAGAATGAAATAGGCTTGCCCTGCTGCATGAGGACAGCTCCAATTCCATAATCAGAAGCATCTGCTTCCAGTGTGAAAGGTAGAGAGAAATTGGGTAGTGCTAGCACAGGAGGGTTTGTCATTTTCTGTTTCAACAACTGAAATGTAGCTTGCTGTTTCTCAGTCCAATGGAAATTATCTTTCCTGAGTGCTTCAAATAATGGTTTACATATCAGGCCATAATCTTTTATAAAACGCCTGTAGTAATTTGCCATGCCTAGAATGCTCCTGAGCTGTGTGATATTTTCAGGTGTAGGCCAGTTGATTATGACCTCTATTTTCTTTGGATCTGTTGCAACACCAGCAGCACTGATTATGTGTCCCAAGTACTCCACCTGATCAGTAGCAAATGTGCACTTTTGCATCTTGCAAACAAGCTGTTCTGCTGAAGTATAATGAAAACCTGTTTCAGGTGTTCTATATGTTCAGTTAAGTTTTTGCTGTAGATCAAAATGTCATCAAAGAAGACTAGAGCAAATTTTCTCAATACAGGTGCTAGCACAGTGTTCATCAGTTGCTGAAAGGTGGCAGGGGCATTAGTTAAGCCAAAAGGCATTACCACATACTCATAATGGCCCTGATGTGTGGTGAATGCAGTTTTACTAATATCCTCTTCCTTCATTCTGATCTGATGGTATCCACTTCGCAGGTCTATTTTAGAGAAAATAGTAGCTCCATGCAGCTCATCAAGCAAATCTTCAATTATGGGGATGGGGTACTTGTTTTTGACTGTTTGTGCATTCATCTTTCTGAAGTCTGTGCATTTCCTCCAAGTATGGTCTTTCTTCTTGACAAGGACCACTGGAGAGGAGTAAGGACTGACACTGTTCCTGATCACTCCTTTTTGCAATAAGTCCTTTATGATCTCTTCCAAAGCATTTTTCTGGTGATGTGGTAAACGATAAGGCCTCTGATTAATTACTTTAGCATCATTCATCAAAGGAATTGCATGATCACAGTCCCTTTTTGGTGGTAGTTCCTGTGGTTCAGAGAATATTGCTGTAAATTCCTGTAGCAATTCTGTATTGCCAGAGGATACTGTTGCTTGTTTTCTGTTTCAGGTTCAACTGATTTAATCATTCGGACTGCACCACCAGTAGAATGAAGCAGTAGCCTATCCATATCCTGAGCATCCTCTACCTGGGCTGTTGATGGCAGGCTTTCATCAAGAAATGTAACAGTACTGCCATCTGACTTGGTAGCCTGTAATGTCATTTTCTTGTAATCCAGAGTGACAGGACTATATTGGTAAATCCAGTCAGCTCCCAAGATGATATCATAGCCTTGGAGCTGGAGTATCCTGAAATCAGAAGAGAATTTTGTTCCCTATACAGTATAAGGACAGTCAGGGCACACATATTCAGTCCATAATTTCTCCCCATTTGCCACAGTCACTCTTTGTTTCTGGACTGGTAGTAATGCACAGTGTGCTTGCTGAGCAATTTTTGGAGTCATAAAAGTGGTTGTACTACCACTATCCACTAATGCCAAAGCAGGAGTGTCACCCAGCATTATATTCAGTGTAAATGTGGCCTTGGATTTATTTGTACCATGTAAAGCATGCATGGAAATCAGGAGTTCAGTTGGTGGTTGCTGCTCCTTTTCCTCTTCTTCACTGTCAGAATTATCCATGACATATATGATATTTCTTGTTTCAGCTTGCTCAACTTGCATAGCCTGTATCTGATTTCTGTTCCACATTTTACAGACCTTTTTGTGTCCTGGGAACCATGGTTCCTTGCACCTGTAACATTTCTTCTCCTCAGTAGCTGCTTGTATCACACTAGCTGGTGTTGCATTTGGTGGCTTTGCTTCAAATGTTACTTGCCTTCTGACAGTGGTTTGTGGCTGGTAAAATGGTCTCTTGGGTGGTGTTGCTGCTTCTATTCTTCTTGCTAGCCATATGGCTCTCTGCATAGTAGTGGGGTCATGACATTGTATGTGTGCCTGAATGTGGTCCTGAAGTCCAGAGATGTAACTGTGCACATAATAATCATCAGGGACAGCTGGGTTATCTCTTCTCATCAGGTTCATGGCAGCTTCAAATTTCTTGGTATAAGCAGCTACAGTGCTTGTCTGTTTCATTTCATGAAAAGTTCTCACATTGTCACATATGGATGTTTCAGAGAATCTGTCTCCCAAATACCTGCAAAACCTATGCCATGGTACATTGGTGGTATGATAACCAGTACCTCTCCACCACTGTATAGCATCTCCTTTCAAGTAAGTGACAGCCAGTTCAGTTCTACTTTCCAGAGGTGTCCTTGCTGATTCAAAATACAGCTCCACTGTTTGGATCCAAGAATCCACATCTGTTCCATCACATTCAGGTATGTTCATCTTAGCTAGTTTCACAGAAGGAAGGCATCTTCTAGCATCTAGTTGCTGCTCCTCTCCTTCTGTTCTGTGCTGGTGAATTGGCTCAGCTGGCCTGTGCACATGATCATGAACAGTGTGCTGCTGGAACAGAGCCACTTCCTTGTTCCTTTGGTGAGCACCTCTGTTATTGTTTTCAGTGTTTCTTGCCTGACCACCTATCTGTGGACCCTTAGCTCTCATGTCAGGGACTAGTGTTGTTACCTGTCCATAGTTAGGGTGTCGATAAGTAACCTTTGGTGTGCCATCCATGTTCAACTCCCTGCCTGTCATGTCCTGTAAGATTTGCTTACCAGTAGCCTTATCTGCTTCTTGAGCATTTTTCACTGAAGTAGCTGAGGCAGAAGCATTGGGTGTGTCAGGTGTTGTGCTATCCTGCTCCACTAAAACCACTTCTTCCTGTACTGCCTGCTTGGCAGCAAACAACTTCTCAAAATTGGACTGGATGTTATCAAAGCTTTTCTGGATGTTCTCGAAATTCTTGTCTACCTTGCTAGTAAAGGCTACGAATTCTTCCTTATCCTCTTCTCTATATTTCTGCAGGCACTTCACATCTAACTGAAGAGACTCAATAATCAGAGAATTGGTGTCTGTGGAGTTGTCGGCCATGATGATGATGAACAGTACTTTACTGGCTACCAACACACAAAGACTGCAGATGATCAAGGAAACTGCTTTACGGACCTCCAAAGGTGTTACCTTTCAGCCTTTTGTCGCTGCTACCGCCGCCAACACCGTCGCCAAACGCCGCCGCGCCGCCGATGGTGCACGGATCAGGGTGGGATGGTGGGATTTTACCACCGGAGAGATGTTCCCCAGCAACCACGTCCGGACCCCAGATCTGCACCCGAACTGTGCCGCCGCCGCCAAGCCGCCGCCAACAGCTCCTGATGCGAGCTCCACACCGTCGCCGGAACCCGAAGCAGCAGAGAAGGATTTCACGAGAGATCCCAACTTCTCAGTGCTCCAGATCCAATTCGCCGCCGAGAACCGTATGGCTCTGATACCATTGACATGCCCAAGCTATCTAATCAAGCAAAAGCACAAAGATGCATCGCGGAAACACTCGATCTACTCATAATCCATACCCGATTACAACTGAATTGGACAATTTCAGAGGAAGGTTTAGTAATTCGGGGATACAAGGCGCCCACACCACGAACAGTGGCGGCTGAGAGGGGATAAACCCTAATGAAAAGTAAAGATGCTTTCTTGCTAGCTAGTACAAGGGATTAAATAGCTGGCGGAGACGAGGACCGCGACAAACGACTGAGCAGTTGGCGGGAAAGGTGCCAGCCTGGAAAGGTGATTCAAAAGCGACGTCGGAATCCATCTGAGACGTCGATCCACAAATGAACGGTTCATCTCGCTACTTAAACGAAGGGGTAAGTCGCAAGATGATCCGTTGATGTGAAGATCTACGGCTCAGGATGGTTTCGACAACGCGCTAACTGAATTCTATCCTGACTGAACACTTCTTCAGGGTTTCTTCAGAGTTCTTCAGAGCTCCACTAGGTTGGGGTATGACAGGCACGGTCAATCAAGGCTGCTCAAAGAGGAAAAAAGGATATCGACCCAAATCCGTACCTCGGAGGAACCGCCGACCAAAGGGGAGAAGAGACGAACGGAGCGGAAACGGTGGCTTCAGGAGAGACGAAGGGAGCGAAAACGGCGGCTTCGGGAGGAGGATGGATACAGGCCGGCGGAGAGCCCTCCGCGGCGAGCTCCGAGGCAAAAACCCTCGTCTTGCGGCGCGAGCGAGAGGCTTCGCGTCAGGCCTTTTTTTTTTCCTTTGACGGTCCCATCTTTGTGGTGGAGGAGGGAGAAGATACCTGTGTGCTCTTCATTTCGATATATGGGCCAGGCCGTGTGTAGTATGGCCCTGTGTCCCTCACTTGATACTCGGTGAAATATTGGGTTTAGCTTTTCGGTCAAAAAAAAATATTGGGTTTACCTTTCTGGAGAAGAATATTGCCAGCCAGGAACAGTGAGCAGCTAAACTCGAAAAAATCGGCTAAAAAATAATGCTAAACTAAAAAAAAAAACAGTGAGCAGCTTGTCTAAGAAAGGAGTAGTGAGCAGTGGCAGAATCGAACATCCGCTCAAGAAGAAAAAAAACTAGCAGAAGAAATACAGACCTCACACTATGTTTTTTTCTTCGAAACAAGGCAAAAGTTTTGCCTATTTCATTAATTAGGGTGAGTTTTAAAACAAGTTATAAACACGATGGCTCAATTACAATGAATACTCTCGCGACATTAGTGCGCTCAAATGCTTTGCCCCCGCAATGTCCTAGAGAGTGGCACTCTGATCACATTGGGCATGGTGGCCATATTTTTAAAGACTCTCGCATTTCCTCTCATTCTATATCTTTCAACGGGTGAGAAGCACCAAAGATGGTAGGCCCTTGCGTCTTTGTCCCTTTGACACGGTAATTGCACACCACCAAGCATGTGTCGACTCCATGAGGCCTCTCCAAACATTGCTAGAATATCTACATTGAAACATAAGGTGCGCCGCGATCTCCAGAAGCCTCTTGCAAAGTTGGCAAACTCCACAATTTGGCCAACCTCTCAGTTCTAGGCGGTCCGCCGTCCAAACTTTGTTTTGTACAATTAGCCATGCGAAGAACTTGTATTTAGGCGGGGCCCAATTGTCTCATACCGCCGGTTGTAGGAAAGAAGTAGGAGGCTGCTCAAATTGCACTAAGTATGCTGAGGCCGTAGAGTATTAATCCAGAAAGAGTGACAAATATATTAATCAGTCAGCTGTAAAAAGACAAATCACTGCTTAGATACGCAGAGCCAAGAAATATAGTTGAGGTTAGAATTATACACAAACATAAGCGTGATCTATTTAACCGTCTCAATGCAAAGTATCTTCCCTGTCCCACAAAAACCAGTAACTCCATGGAAAAGCCACACGACAAGTTTTCTTCCTATCCACGCAGCACAGGACGGAGCACCGAAGAAAAGGGCAGTCAAAATCGAAGAGCATAAGTTATTGAAAAGGCCTTGTCAAAGGTGCATTTCCTTGCCCCACCAATCATCACCATAACCATGGTGAGCGGTGAATCAGAAACCACGACACGAACATTATTGGCGAAGAAGCTAGCTAGGGATAAAAGTTACACTGCACGGCTGCACGCAACGCTAATCTCCTTGGACCGAACATTTTCCAACTTTATCGATCGCTATCTATCTTCTCCTTGATTTTTTGAGGTCACTGTCCAAGTACACATCGCCGTCACCAACTTTCGGGAGGATCGGAGATGAGGGGTGGAGCAGCAGGGTACTTCGATTCGGTGCCGCCGCCCGGACCCCACACGGCACCTCACCAAAATTCACTCGATCGTCCGCGACTGCGTGAGCTCTACGGCGAATTAATCGGGACGCATATACTCTGCGTTGCTTCTCCAAAAGAGAAATAAAACTGCACAAAATATCAGCCCGGAACTCTTCCTGTGATTGCTCGAATGATCAAGAAGCCGAGCTAGGCCGGAGAGAGTGAGGTGATCCGGAGCTGAAGGCCGTCGAGGAATTAAACTCGCCATCTCCTTACCGATTCAAGTTTTTTTCAACTGTGATGCGTGTTGTTCGCTCGAGATAATTAATCTGCGGAGGCCGTGCAAACTGCCAGGGTTTTGCGGTGGCTGCGAGTGCTTGCGAAGTGCGTGTGAACTGGTGCTACATGAGAGAATCTGCTTATTTGGAGACGTTTATTAATTGATTCATTAAACATAAAAAAACATGCGTGCCGTGGGGCAGCAATTTGATGTGTCTATTTTGTTTTCGACGCTTTTTTAGATAAATAGTTTTATTACTTAAAAGTTTTAAGCATTACACCCGGACTATGCATAGCTAAGATGCACACAGCCACCAGTTCACCAGTACTCAAATCGGCAAGAAATAAACAAGGCGAATTACATATCAAAATGAGAAATTGTAGATCCGCCTAAGATACTGGTAGGTCTATCCGGAGTCTATATTGCCATCCATGCCGGGAGAATAACTCCCTGGCCGCATCCTCTAGCCTCGACGCCACCTCCAAAAATAAATCCCGGTGCTCCACACGCTGCAGGGCCGCCCATGCACGAAGCGTAGCTGTACACCGATAGATAACCTGCATAACAGAAACATTTTTATCGTTAAAAACCTTGTCATTTCTACATAGCCACAGCGACCAAATAACAGCAATCGAGCCCATCCTACAGAAGAGTTTAAACCTAGAATCCACGCCATTTAACCAGTTGCCAAAAATGTTTGCAACAGTGAGCGGTGGATGTAAGGTAGAACCTATCTGGATGGCTGACCATATAGACCTGGCGAATTCGCATTGGAAGAATAAGTGTGTGATAGATTCGTCATGATGACAGAAGACACACTGTTTACTTCCGTGCCAATTACGCTTGGCAAGGTTGTCTTTTGTAAGAATTACTTCTCGACGAAGATACCACGCAAACACTTTAGTTTTTAGTGGTATCTTCATCTTCCAAATTTTGTTTTTTTCCTACTATCGACTGGAACTTCGGGTAGAATTAGTGCTCTATACATAGAATCAACCGAGAATTTACCATTCTTCGTAAGATTCCATTGAAATTTATCTGGACCATCCGACAAATGAATTGAATCTAATAGAATGAGCAAAGCATTCCAGGATGCTTGTCTTGTTCCAAGTAAACTTCTCCTGAACGAAACATCTGGTGGGTAAGAACCCAACACCTTCGCGATCGTGTCGCTTTTGTTTCGTACAATTGAATATAGAGCCGGATATTGTTCTTTGAGTGTAGAATGGCCTAGCCACTTATCCTCACAGAAACGAATTTCTGATCCATCCTTAATTGAGAAAGATCCATGTGGAAAAAAGAACTTCTTTGTAGCCATAAGGCCTGCCCAGTAGTGTGAATCGCCAGGTTTCCAAAAAACCTGAGAAACAGCCTGATCTCCCACATACTTTCTCTGGAGGAGGGTTTGCCAAACTCCGTCTTCAGACATAAGTTTAAAAAGCCATTTACCTAGCAAAGCTCTGTTCTTGACCTCAAGGTCATGAACTCCGAGCCCTCCTTGGTCTTTAGGGCAGCAAACTACACTCCATTTAGTCAGTTGATATTTTTTCTTCTCACAATCCCCTTGCCAAAAGAATCTAGACCGGAAATAATCCAATCGGTTTAAGACTCCTTTAGGCAATTGAAAGAATGAAATCATGTACAGTACCATGTTTGTTAGTACCGAGTTTATGAGAACCAATCTTCCACCCAGGGATAATACCTAGCCTTTCCAGCTATTTAAACGTAATTGAAGCCTTTCCTCCACCCTTTTCCATTCAGCATTTGTAAGTCTCCGATAATGAATCGGAATACCCAAATAATAGATAGGAAATTGTCCTTGCTCACAGCCAAAAAGCTCAGCATACAAGGCAGCGTTTTCTCGAGCCTCACCGAAGCAAAACAATTCACTTTTATGGAAATTTATCTTAAGACCCGACAGTTGCTCGAAAGCTGACAAGATCAACTTTAGGTTACGAGCTTTTTCGATATCATGATCCATAAAAAGAATTGTGTCATTGATGCGCGTAAATTCACACGTCAGTTGGGAACCCCAAGAGGAAGGTATGATGAGCACAGCAGCAAGTTTTCCCTCAGTAAGAAACCAAGGTTTAATCGAACCAGTAGGAAATCTCGAAGCTACGAAGGTTGTTGGTGCAGGAATGTAGTGCGGCGCAACACCAGGGACTCCGGTGCCAACGTGGAACCTGCACAACACAATCAAATCACTTTGCCCCAACTTAACAGTGAGGTTGTCAATCTCACCGGCTTGCTGAAAACAAAGAGTTAAACGTATGGTGTGGAAAATGATGTTTGTTTGCAGAGAATGAAAGAGAACAATGATTGCAGTAGGTTGTATTTCAGATGTAAAAGAATGGACCGGGGTCCACAGTTCACTAGTGGTGTCTCTCCAATAAGATAAATAACATGCTGGGTAAACAAATTACAGCTGGGCAATTGACAAATAGAGAAGGCATAACAATGCACATACATATCATGATGACTACTATGAGATTTACTTAGGGCATTACGACAAAATACATAGACCGCCATCCAGCATGCATCTATGCCTAAAAAGTCCACCTTCGGGTTAGCATCCGCACCCCTTCCAGTATTAAGTTGCAAGCAACAGACAATTGCATTAAGTACTGTGCGTAATGTAAACAATACAAATATCCTTAGACAAAGCATCATTAGGTTATCCCTAGTGGCAACAGCACATCCACAACCTTAGAACTTTCTGTCACTGTCCCAGATTCAATGGAGGCATGAACCCACTATCTAGCATAAATACCCCCTCTTGGAGTTACAAGTATCAACTTGGCCAGAGCCTCTACTAGCAACGGAGAGCATGCAAGATCATAAACAACACATATAAGATAGATCTATAATCAACTTGACATAGTATTCAATATTCATCGGATCCCAGCAAACACAACATGTAGCATTACATAAAGATGATCTTGATCATGATAGGCAGCTCACAAGATCTAAACATGGAAGTACAAGTGGAGAAGACAACCATCTAGCTACTGCTATGGACCCGTAGTCCAAAGATGAACTACTCACGCATCAGTCCGGAGGCGGGCATGGTGATGTAGAGCCCTCCGGTGATGATTCCCCTCTCCGGCAGGGTGCCGGAGGAGAACTTCTGAACCCCCCGAGTTAGGGTTGACGGCGGCGGCGTCTCTGTATCTGTTCTGGAAAATTGGCTCTCGGTACTAGGGTTTTCGGGGACGAAGGAATAAATAGGCGAAGGGGCAGCGTCGGGGGAGCGAGGAGGCGTGCTCCCCATAGGCGGCGCGGCAGTGGGCCCAGCCGCGCCGCCATGTGGGGACAGCCCCCTGCTGGCCCTCTTCGACTCCTCTTCGGTCTTCTGGAACACTCCGGGAAAATAAGATATTGGGCTTTTGTTTCGTCCGATTCCGAGAATATTTGCAGAAGTACTTTTCTGGAAACAAAAACAGCAGAAAACAGGAACTGGCGCTTCGGCATCTTGTTAATAGGTTAGTTCCAGAAAATGCATAAAAACATTATAAAGTGTGAATAAAACATGTAGGTATTGTCATAAAACTAGCATGGAACGTAAGAAATTATAGATACGTTGGAGACGTATCAAGCATCCCCAAGCTTAGTTCCTACTCGCCCTCGAGTAGGTAAACGATAAAAAGAATAATTTCTGAAGTGACATGCTACCAACATAATCTTGATCAACACTATTGTAAAGCATATGAGATGAATGAAGTGATCCAAAGCAATGATCTATAGTTTGCTAACAAAATAGATAATGACTAAACAACTGAATCATATAGCAAAACTTTTCATGAATAGTACTTTCAAGACAAGTATCAAAAAGTCTTGCATAAGAGTTAACTCATAAAGCAATAGATTCTAAATAAAAGGTTTTGAAGCAACACAAAGGAGGATTTAAGTTTCAGCAATTGCTTTCAACTTTCAACATGCATATCTCATGGATAATTGTCAACACAAAGTAATATAATAAGTGCAATAAGCAAGCATGTAAGAATCAATGCACACAGTTGACACAAGTGTTTGCTTCTAAGATAGAAAGAAGTAGGTAAACTGACTCAACATAAAGTAAAAGATAGGCCCTTCGCAGAGGGAAGCAGGGATTAAATCATGTGCTAGAGCTTTTCAAGTTTTTGAAATCATATAGAGAGCATAAAAATAAAGTTTTGAGAGGTGTTTGTTGTTGTCAACGAATGGTAGTGGGCACTCTAACCCCCTTGTCAACCAGACTTTCAAGAGCGGCTCCCATGAAGGACGTTATCTCTACCAGCAAGGTAGATCATCCCTCTTCTCTTTTGTTTACACATGTATTTTAGTGATATTTATAGATGACACTCCTCCCAACCTTTTGCTTTCACAAGCCATGGCTAACCGAATCCTCGGGTGCCTTCCAACATTTCACATACCATGGAGGAGTGTCTATTGCAAAATTAAGTTGCTTACTGATAAATCAGGGCAAAACATGTGAAGAGAATTATTAATGAAAGTTGATTAATTGGGGCTGGGCACCCCGTTGCCAGCTCTTTTTGCAAAATTATTGGATAAGCGGATGTATATGCCACTAGTCCATTGGTGAAAGTCTGTCCGGAGTAAATGACAAGATTGAAAGATAAAACACCACATACTTCCTCATGAGCTATAAAACATTGACACAAATAAGAGATAGTAGCTTTTGAATTGTTTAAAGGTAGCACATGAAGTATTTACTTGGAATGGCAGAAAAATACCACATAATAGGTAGTTATGGTGGACACAAATGGCATGGGTTTTGGCTCAAGGATTTGGATGCACGAGAAGCATTCCCTCTCAGTACAAGGCTTTGGCTAGCAAGGTTGTTTGAAGCAAACACAAGTATAAACCGGACAGCAAGACTTACATAAGAACGTATTGCAAGCATTATAAGACTCTACACTGTCATCCTTGTTGCTCAAACACTTTTACCAGAAAATATCTAGACCTTAGAGAGACCAATCATGCAAACCAATTTTCAACAAGCTCTACGGTAGTTTTCCACTAATAGGCTTAAACTACATGATGCAAGAGCTTAAACATGATCTACTTGAGAGCTCAAAACAATTGCCAAGCATCAAATTATTCAAAACAATATACCAACTACCACATGAAGCATTTTCTGTTTCCAACCAAATGATCAATAAGTAAATGCTGCGGCTTTCAGCTTTCGCCATGAATACTAAAAAGTAAAACGAAGAACAAGTGTTCACATGAAAAAGCGGAGCGTGTCTCTCTCCAACACAAGCAAGCTGGGATCCGATTTTATTCAGAAAACTAAAATAACAAAACAAAAATAAAAGCACACGGACGCTCCAAGTAAAGCACATAAGATGTGACGGAATTAAAATATAGTTTCACTAGAGGTGACCTGATAATTTGTTGATGAAGAAGGGGATGCCTTGGGCATCCCCAAGCTTAGACGCTTGAGTCTTCTTGAAATATGTGGGGATGAACCACGGGGGCATCCCCAAGCTTTGACTTTTCACTCTTCTTGATCATATTATATCATCCTCCTCTCTTGATCCTTGAAAACTTCCTTCACACCAAACTCAAAGCAATCTCATTAGAGGGTTAGTGCATAAATCAAAAATTCACATGTTCAGCAAGGACACAATCATTCCCAACACTTCTGGACATTACCCAAGGCTACTGAAATTTAATGGAGCAAAGAAATCCACTCAAACACAGTAAAAGAGGCAATGCGAAATAAAAGGCAGAATCTGTCAAAAACAGAACAGTCCGTAAAGACGGAATTTTTCGAGGCACTTAACATGCTCAGATGGAAAAGCTCCAGTTGAATGAAAGTTGCGTACATATCTGAGGATTACTCATGAATTTTTTCAGGATTTTTCGAATTTTCTACAGAGAGAAAAGCTCAAAACCGTGACAGCTAACAAATCTGTTTCTGCGCAGAAATCCAAATCTAGTATCAACTTTCTTATCAAAGACTTTACTTGGCACAACAATGCAAGAAAATAAAGATACAAAGGTGTTGCTACAGTAGCAGCAAAACCTTGACTAAAACTGAAAATAAAAGATAAAGGGTTGCCTCCCTAAAGCGCTTTCTTTAATGCCTTTTAGCTAGGCTTGAAGATTTAATGATGCTCTCATAAGAATAAGAGTTGAAAACAAAAGAGAGCATCAAGAGGCAAATATCAAACAAATTTAAGTCTACCCCACTTTCTATGCAAAGGAGCCTTGTAACAAAATAAATTATCGAAGCATAAAGCAACTAGCATAGAAAGATGAAATAAGTACAACTTCAAAACTTCCAACATAAAGAGAGGTGTTTTAGTAACTTGAAAACTTTTACAACCATATTTTCCTCTCTCATAATAACTTTCAGTAGCATCATGAACAAACTCAACAATATAACTATCACATAAAGCATGCTTTTCATGATCTACAAACACATAATTTCTATTAAGCTCAAAAACAGTGGGGTTATTAAACCCACTTTTGACAATAGTAGTATAAATATCATTAAACAACATAGGACCATCATCAAGAGAATTATCATATATACGATTAGGGACCACTATTTTACTTTCTGCAATTTCGTTTTCTATTTGAGTCAAGGTACTGTTTGTTACTATAATTTTATGAAAAGTAGATATTTCAATAGAATCATGACATTCAACAATATGGCATTCTTCCTCCTTAGGTAGGCATGAAGGGCAATCAAATAGTGTAAGAGTTAAAGAGTTACTATCATTAGAAGGTAGATCCTCCTTTTGTTCATCACTCTCCTCCTCTTTTTCATCCAATGAGCTTTCAGCTTCAGCAGTAGTTTCTTCTTCTATAGGTTCCTGCAAGACAACGGTCTCTTCTTTTTTAGGATGTCTCTTCTCAAGAAATTCAGTAATATAAGGATTATCATTGTAATATTCAAGGCAATAACCAAGTATAGCATAATTCTCAGTCCTACAGGGAGCATCATCATTTTGAATATAACCAGCAATTTCATAGGCACCCTTAAAAACAACAAATTCTTCAATTTGTTCAAGATTATCAAAGTCATAGTTTCCTTTAGCATATGCAGCCAAGGTTTCATTATCATTATAATCACATTGGAAAGGGAGGTGTTTATGCCTTCTACAACATAAAGATTCATTAAAGCAGTAGGATTCATCATATGTAGAACACAAGCTTCTAGCAAAACAATTCAATTTATATATTAGTTCCCATAAATATTTCCCTTTTTGAGACAAGCGGTATTCCTTATAATAATTTTGTTGTTCCTCCGTGAACCCACTTAGCCAACAAGATTTTGTTTCCATTGATAGCAATTAAACAACTAGACATTATATCAAACTGAAGTAAACTAGATGCATGAAACTAATTTTTTTGTGTGTTTTTGATATAAAGAAACCGAAATAAATAAAGTAAAACAAGTAACTAATTTTTTTGTGTTTTTGATATATAGCAAACAAGACAGAAAATAAAATAAAGCAAGACAATAAACAAAGTAAAGAGATTGGATGTGAGAGACTCCCCTTGCAGCAGCAACTAGAAATCCCCGGCAACGGCGCCAGAAAATGTGCTTGATGCGCGTAAAGTCACACGTCAGTTGGGAACCCCAAGAGGAAGGTATGATGAGCACAGCAGCAAGTTTTCCCTCAGTAAGAAACCAAGGTTTAATCGAACCAGTAGGAAATCTCGAAGCTACGAAGGTTGTTGGTGCAGGAATGTAGTGCGGCGCAACACCAGGGACTCCGGTGCCAACGTGGAACCTGCACAACACAATCAAATCACTTTGCCCCAACTTAACAGTGAGGTTGTCAATCTCACCGGCTTGCTGAAAACAAAGAGTTAAACGTATGGTGTGGAAAATGATGTTTGTTTGCAGAGAATGAAAGAGAACAATGATTGCAGTAGGTTGTATTTCAGATGTAAAAGAATGGACCGGGGTCCACAGTTCACTAGTGGTGTCTCTCCAATAAGATAAATAACATGCTGGGTAAACAAATTACAGCTGGGCAATTGACAAATAGAGAAGGCATAACAATGCACATACATATCATGATGACTACTATGAGATTTACTTAGGGCATTACGACAAAATACATAGACCGCCATCCAGCATGCATCTATGCCTAAAAAGTCCACCTTCGGGTTAGCATCCGCACCCCTTCCAGTATTAAGTTGCAAGCAACAGACAATTGCATTAAGTACTGTGCGTAATGTAAACAATACAAATATCCTTAGACAAAGCATCATTAGGTTATCCCTAGTGGCAACAGCACATCCACAACCTTAGAACTTTCTGTCACTGTCCCAGATTCAATGGAGGCATGAACCCACTATCTAGCATAAATACCCCCTCTTGGAGTTACAAGTATCAACTTGGCCAGAGCCTCTACTAGCAACGGAGAGCATGCAAGATCATAAACAACACATATAAGATAGATCTATAATCAACTTGACATAGTATTCAATATTCATCGGATCCCAGCAAACACAACATGTAGCATTACATAAAGATGATCTTGATCATGATAGGCAGCTCACAAGATCTAAACATGGAAGTACAAGTGGAGAAGACAACCATCTAGCTACTGCTATGGACCCGTAGTCCAAAGATGAACTACTCACGCATCAGTCCGGAGGCGGGCATGGTGATGTAGAGCCCTCCGGTGATGATTCCCCTCTCCGGCAGGGTGCCGGAGGAGAACTTCTGAACCCCCCGAGTTAGGGTTGACGGCGGCGGCGTCTCTGTATCTGTTCTGGAAAATTGGCTCTCGGTACTAGGGTTTTCGGGGACGAAGGAATAAATAGGCGAAGGGGCAGCGTCGGGGGAGCGAGGAGGCGTGCTCCCCATAGGCCGGCGCGGCAGTGGGCCCAGCCGCGCCGCCATGTGGGGACAGCCCCCTGCTGGCCCTCTTCGACTCCTCTTCGGTCTTCTGGAACACTCCGTGGAAAATAAGATATTGGGCTTTTGTTTCGTCCGATTCCGAGAATATTTGCAGAAGTACTTTTCTGGAAACAAAAACAGCAGAAAACAGGAACTGGCGCTTCGGCATCTTGTTAATAGGTTAGTTCCAGAAAATGCATAAAAACATTATAAAGTGTGAATAAAACATGTAGGTATTGTCATAAAACTAGCATGGAACGTAAGAAATTATAGATACGTTGGAGACGTATCAAGCATCCCCAAGCTTAGTTCCTACTCGCCCTCGAGTAGGTAAACGATAAAAAGAATAATTTCTGAAGTGACATGCTACCAACATAATCTTGATCAACACTATTGTAAAGCATATGAGATGAATGAAGTGATCCAAAGCAATGATCTATAGTTTGCTAACAAAATAGATAATGACTAAACAACTGAATCATATAGCAAAACTTTTCATGAATAGTACTTTCAAGACAAGTATCAAAAAGTCTTGCATAAGAGTTAACTCATAAAGCAATAGATTCTAAATAAAAGGTTTTGAAGCAACACAAAGGAGGATTTAAGTTTCAGCAATTGCTTTCAACTTTCAACATGCATATCTCATGGATAATTGTCAACACAAAGTAATATAATAAGTGCAATAAGCAAGCATGTAAGAATCAATGCACACAGTTGACACAAGTGTTTGCTTCTAAGATAGAAAGAAGTAGGTAAACTGACTCAACATAAAGTAAAAGATAGGCCCTTCGCAGAGGGAAGCAGGGATTAAATCATGTGCTAGAGCTTTTCAAGTTTTTGAAATCATATAGAGAGCATAAAAATAAAGTTTTGAGAGGTGTTTGTTGTTGTCAACGAATGGTAGTGGGCACTCTAACCCCCTTGTCAACCAGACTTTCAAGAGCGGCTCCCATGAAGGACGTTATCTCTACCAGCAAGGTAGATCATCCCTCTTCTCTTTTGTTTACACATGTATTTTAGTGATATTTATAGATGACACTCCTCCCAACCTTTTGCTTTCACAAGCCATGGCTAACCGAATCCTCGGGTGCCTTCCAACATTTCACATACCATGGAGGAGTGTCTATTGCAAAATTAAGTTGCTTACTGATAAATCAGGGCAAAACATGTGAAGAGAATTATTAATGAAAGTTGATTAATTGGGGCTGGGCACCCCGTTGCCAGCTCTTTTTGCAAAATTATTGGATAAGCGGATGTATATGCCACTAGTCCATTGGTGAAAGTCTGTCCGGAGTAAATGACAAGATTGAAAGATAAAACACCACATACTTCCTCATGAGCTATAAAACATTGACACAAATAAGAGATAGTAGCTTTTGAATTGTTTAAAGGTAGCACATGAAGTATTTACTTGGAATGGCAGAAAAAACCACATAATAGGTAGTTATGGTGGACACAAATGGCATGGGTTTTGGCTCAAGGATTTGGATGCACGAGAAGCATTCCCTCTCAGTACAAGGCTTTGGCTAGCAAGGTTGTTTGAAGCAAACACAAGTATAAACCGGACAGCAAGACTTACATAAGAACGTATTGCAAGCATTATAAGACTCTACACTGTCATCCTTGTTGCTCAAACACTTTTACCAGAAAATATCTAGACCTTAGAGAGACCAATCATGCAAACCAATTTTCAACAAGCTCTACGGTAGTTTTCCACTAATAGGCTTAAACTACATGATGCAAGAGCTTAAACATGATCTACTTGAGAGCTCAAAACAATTGCCAAGCATCAAATTATTCAAAACAATATACCAACTACCACATGAAGCATTTTCTGTTTCCAACCAAATGATCAATAAGTAAATGCTGCGGCTTTCAGCTTTCGCCATGAATACTAAAAAGTAAAACGAAGAACAAGTGTTCACATGAAAAAGCGGAGCGTGTCTCTCTCCAACACAAGCAAGCTGGGATCCGATTTTATTCAGAAAACTAAAATAACAAAACAAAAATAAAAGCACACGGACGCTCCAAGTAAAGCACATAAGATGTGACGGAATTAAAATATAGTTTCACTAGAGGTGACCTGATAATTTGTTGATGAAGAAGGGGATGCCTTGGGCATCCCCAAGCTTAGACGCTTGAGTCTTCTTGAAATATGTGGGGATGAACCACGGGGGCATCCCCAAGCTTTGACTTTTCACTCTTCTTGATCATATTATATCATCCTCCTCTCTTGATCCTTGAAAACTTCCTTCACACCAAACTCAAAGCAATTCTCATTAGAGGGTTAGTGCATAAATCAAAAATTCACATGTTCAGCAAGGACACAATCATTCCCAACACTTCTGGACATTACCCAAGGCTACTGAAATTTAATGGAGCAAAGAAATCCACTCAAACACAGTAAAAGAGGCAATGCGAAATAAAAGGCAGAATCTGTCAAAAACAGAACAGTCCGTAAAGACGGAATTTTTCGAGGCACTTAACATGCTCAGATGGAAAAGCTCCAGTTGAATGAAAGTTGCGTACATATCTGAGGATTACTCATGAATTTTTTCAGGATTTTTCGAATTTTCTACAGAGAGAAAAGCTCAAAACCGTGACAGCTAACAAATCTGTTTCTGCGCAGAAATCCAAATCTAGTATCAACTTTCTTATCAAAGACTTTACTTGGCACAACAATGCAAGAAAATAAAGATACAAAGGTGTTGCTACAGTAGCAGCAAAACCTTGACTAAAACTGAAAATAAAAGATAAAGGGTTGCCTCCCTAAAGCGCTTTCTTTAATGCCTTTAGCTAGGCTTGAAGATTTAATGATGCTCTCATAAGAATAAGAGTTGAAAACAAAAGAGAGCATCAAGAGGCAAATATCAAACAAATTTAAGTCTACCCCACTTTCTATGCAAAGGAGCCTTGTAACAAAATAAATTATCGAAGCATAAAGCAACTAGCATAGAAAGATGAAATAAGTACAACTTCAAAACTTCCAACATAAAGAGAGGTGTTTTAGTAACTTGAAAACTTTTACAACCATATTTTCCTCTCTCATAATAACTTTCAGTAGCATCATGAACAAACTCAACAATATAACTATCACATAAAGCATGCTTTTCATGATCTACAAACACATAATTTCTATTAAGCTCAAAAACAGTGGGGTTATTAAACCCACTTTTGACAATAGTAGTATAAATATCATTAAACAACATAGGACCATCATCAAGAGAATTATCATATATACGATTAGGGACCACTATTTTACTTTCTGCAATTTCGTTTTCTATTTGAGTCAAGGTACTGTTTCTTACTATAATTTTATGAAAAGTAGATATTTCAATAGAATCATGACATTCAACAATATGGCATTCTTCCTCCTTAGGTAGGCATGAAGGGCAATCAAATAGTGTAAGAGTTAAAGAGTTACTATCATTAGAAGGTAGATCCTCCTTTTGTTCATCACTCTCCTCCTCTTTTTCATCCAATGAGCTTTCAGCTTCAGCAGTAGTTTCTTCTTCTATAGGTTCCTGCAAGACAACGGTCTCTTCTTTTTTAGGATGTCTCTTCTCAAGAAATTCAGTAATATAAGGATTATCATTGTAATATTCAAGGCAATAACCAAGTATAGCATAATTCTCAGTCCTACAGGGAGCATCATCATTTTGAATATAACCAGCAATTTCATAGGCACCCTTAAAAACAACAAATTCTTCAATTTGTTCAAGATTATCAAAGTCATAGTTTCCTTTAGCATATGCAGCCAAGGTTTCATTATCATTATAATCACATTGGAAAGGGAGGTGTTTATGCCTTCTACAACATAAAGATTCATTAAAGCAGTAGGATTCATCATATGTAGAACACAAGCTTCTAGCAAAACAATTCAATTTATATATTAGTTCCCATAAATATTTCCCTTTTTGAGACAAGCGGTATTCCTTATAATAATTTTGTTGTTCCTCCGTGAACCCACTTAGCCAACAAGATTTTGTTTCCATTGATAGCAATTAAACAACTAGACATTATATCAAACTGAAGTAAACTAGATGCATGAAACTAATTTTTTTTTGTGTGTTTTTGATATAAAGAAACCGAAATAAATAAAGTAAAACAAGTAACTAATTTTTTTGTGTTTTTGATATAAAGAAAGCAAACAAGACAGAAAATAAAATAAAGCAAGACAATAAACAAAGTAAAGAGATTGGATATGAGAGACTCCCCTTGCAGCAGCAACTAGAAATCCCCGGCAACGGCGCCAGAAAATGTGCTTGATGCGCGTAAATTCACACGTCAGTTGGGAACCCCAAGAGGAAGGTATGATGAGCACAGCAGCAAGTTTTCCCTCAGTAAGAAACCAAGGTTTAATCGAACCAGTAGGAAATCTCGAAGCTACGAAGGTTGTTGGTGCAGGAATGTAGTGCGGCGCAACACCAGGGACTCCGGTGCCAACGTGGAACCTGCACAACACAATCAAATCACTTTGCCCCAACTTAACAGTGAGGTTGTCAATCTCACCGGCTTGCTGAAAACAAAGAGTTAAACGTATGGTGTGGAAAATGATGTTTGTTTGCAGAGAATGAAAGAGAACAATGATTGCAGTAGGTTGTATTTCAGATGTAAAAGAATGGACCGGGGTCCACAGTTCACTAGTGGTGTCTCTCCAATAAGATAAATAACATGCTGGGTAAACAAATTACAGCTGGGCAATTGACAAATAGAGAAGGCATAACAATGCACATACATATCATGATGACTACTATGAGATTTACTTAGGGCATTACGACAAAATACATAGACCGCCATCCAGCATGCATCTATGCCTAAAAAGTCCACCTTCGGGTTAGCATCTGCACCCCTTCCAGTATTAAGTTGCAAGCAACAGACAATTGCATTAAGTACTGTGCGTAATGTAAACAATACAAATATCCTTAGACAAAGCATCATTAGGTTATCCCTAGTGGCAACAGCACATCCACAACCTTAGAACTTTCTGTCACTGTCCCAGATTCAATGGAGGCATGAACCCACTATCTAGCATAAATACCCCCTCTTGGAGTTACAAGTATCAACTTGGCCAGAGCCTCTACTAGCAACGGAGAGCATGCAAGATCATAAACAACACATATAAGATAGATCTATAATCAACTTGACATAGTATTCAATATTCATCGGATCCCAGCAAACACAACATGTAGCATTACATAAAGATGATCTTGATCATGATAGGCAGCTCACAAGATCTAAACATGGAAGTACAAGTGGAGAAGACAACCATCTAGCTACTGCTATGGACCCGTAGTCCAAAGATGAACTACTCACGCATCAGTCCGGAGGCGGGCATGGTGATGTAGAGCCCTCCGGTGATGATTCCCCTCTCCGGCAGGGTGCCGGAGGAGAACTTCTGAACCCCCCGAGTTAGGGTTGACGGCGGCGGCGTCTCTGTATCTGTTCTGGAAAATTGGCTCTCGGTACTAGGGTTTTCGGGACGAAGGAATAAATAGGCGAAGGGGCAGCGTCGGGGGAGCGAGGAGGCGTGCTCCCCATAGGCCGGCGCGGCAGTGGGCCCAGCCGCGCCGCCATGTGGGGACAGCCCCCTGCTGGCCCTCTTCGACTCCTCTTCGGTCTTCTGGAACACTCCGTGGAAAATAAGATATTGGGCTTTTGTTTCGTCCGATTCCGAGAATATTTGCAGAAGTACTTTTCTGGAAACAAAAACAGCAGAAAACAGGAACTGGCGCTTCGGCATCTTGTTAATAGGTTAGTTCCAGAAAATGCATAAAAACATTATAAAGTGTGAATAAAACATGTAGGTATTGTCATAAAACTAGCATGGAACGTAAGAAATTATAGATACGTTGGAGACGTATCAGTCATCGGCATTTTGAAGAATCGATAATCCACCATCGACAAGATGTGGAATCACTCCTTCAATTTGACCCGCAGCTTTAGCGCGTTCGATCAAGATGGCCAACATATCAGCCACTATATTGAATAGTATTGGCGATAACGGGTCACCCTATCTGAGACCTTTTTTCGTTTGAAAGTATTTGCCAGTGTCATCATTGACCTTAATGGCTACACTTCCTACGGAAACAAAGCTATCAATTAACGCACGCCACTCAGTAGAAAAACCTTTCATCCTGAGGTCTGCTGGATGAAAGACCACTTAACTTTATCATAAGCTTTCTCAAAATCAATTTTAAGAATTACCCCGTTCAACTTTTTCCTATGTAGTTCGTGCACTGTTTCATGTAGTACCGCAACTCCATCAAGGATGTTACGACCTTGCATAAACGCCGTCTGAGACGGACGAACCACATGATCTGCCACACTGTTCAGTCGAATCGTAGCCACTTTGGTGAATATTTTAAAACTAACGTTAAGGAGGCATATAGGTCTAAACTGTTGGATCCTTTCTGCCTCGTTAACCTTAGGTAATAAAATTATCTCACCAAAATTGAGACGAAACAACTCTAGTTGTCCATTGTGAAGACAGGCGAACAGTTGAAGCAAATCAAACTTGATAACATCCCAAAAGTTCTGATAGAACTCGGCCGGGAAACCATCAAGTCCAGGTGCTGAATTATGTTTCATTTGGAAAACCGCCTTTCTCACTGATGACTCCCAAGTGCAGGAGATCAATTGTAGTACCTTTCAATTAGAAAAGGTTGTCGAACCCACGAGGAGCTGAAGGTATTGGTTAGTAAGATTGATAAATAAAACAATAAAAGATGCAAGTGTTTTTGGTATTTTTGGTTGTATGGATGCAATGCTGAAAATAAATAGTAGCAAGTGACAGCTCTCAAAGAGAGAGAAAGCCCAATCCTCTTATGTGCAAGAGGACAAGCTCAAGTGATGTGTAACTTATAAGTGGAAGACGTTCCCGAGGGCAAGTGACAGCTCTCAAAGAGAGAGAAAGCCCAATCCTCTTATGTGCAAGAGGAAAAGCTCAAGTGATGTGTAACTTATAAGTGGAAGACGTTCCCGAGGGCGGCATGGATATTACTAGGCATATAGATTTATTAAACAACACATTGAATATCTTGTCAAGTTTTAATCTTCTTTGGACGGAGCCATTTTTAGGTAAAGCTAAATAAATAAACTAAACCCCTTATGATGGATCATGTGGCCAAGCAAATGACTGCACAAGAATTATTAAGACAAAAAGTCCCACCATAGCATTACACTCTAAGTTCCCCGATACTAATACCCTCATAATGCAACTTCATGACTCGGACGAGGGTTTACGTGTCCTCCCAAGTCACCCTCAATTCATTACACTACGGTGTTCTCCTATGAGCCCATAAAGATGAAGTGTTGTGCAGTCGACGTTCGCACAACACCATCATAGAATCACATAAAAGATAAACACTTGACAAAATACCAACACATGTCATATATAAATCATTGCCAATTCATCATATGCCCTCAGGAACATACGGGAACTACTCACAATGTGCAAGCATGATGATATTCAGTGGCATAAGTGGTACAACGCAATCTGAAAATATAACTTCACCTCCAAATAATGACAAGTACTCAATCACAAACATGAATAACAGCACAAGACAAGTATCTAGGGTATAGCAACTCTCAAACTACGAGGGAACGAGGTGGATCACGGAGATGATGTTGGAGATGGTGCTGGTCTTGGTGGTGGTGATGATGTAGAGGCCTCCTCCCACGCCAAGGAGGAGAAGTGAACGATGGCGGTGATTTCCCCTCCTCCGGAACTCCGGAGCAGCAGAGCCTGATCCCCCCTCGGAGAGAATCAGGAGTTTCGCCGCTGCCACGGCCTCGGATGGACTTGGAAAAATTAGGGCGTAACTTTTCGGGAGGACGAAGGCGTGCATAAAAACCCCAGGTGAGGGAGTGCTCGAGGCTCCGTTTGGTGGGTCCCACGCGGCCAGGTACTGTGGCCGCGTGGGCCCACCCATTTTGGGCCTCGAGGCTCCCCTCTCTTCGGTCTTCTTCCCTATGCCTTGTTCTCCATGAAAAAATGGCTGTGTATTTTTCCTTTTATTATTTGGATCCCCGTAGCTCCTGAAACATTAAAAACAAGAAAAAGGAGGTTTTCTGCCTCCCAGAAATTAAATACCAAAAATAGGGACTTTGTAAGAAAGTCCCATAAATCGTCTAAAACATGTAAAATGATGGTACTACAATGCAAATAACATTCTAATATGATGCTAAGAGTTATATAATGATGATGTAAAATGCACGTATCAACTCCCCCAAGCTTAAACCTTACTCGTCCTCGAGTAAGCAAGGACATAGATCATTATATGCATCAATGGACTTGTGGTTGATAAATAAATACGAGCATTGTATCATCATCATATTCAATTGTAATGTAAGATTAATGAACTAAAACTCATACACATGAGGACAACATAAGTAGAAGCTCTAGCAATCACCCCTTACTTTTGAAAGCAAATAACCATGTATGTTGGACAATTGAATCATACTCTTTTTCACTTGCTTTTGATCTCAGCATGTCACATGATTAAGTTCAAAGCGAAAGCAAATATGAGTAATGTGCTTGACAAAGTATGGGTTGAAAATCTCATGCCCCTTGAATACGAGTACCTACACCATGTGCTACTCAACTTGGAAAACAAAGCAGTTCAATTTAAATATCATTGTAAGTAAAATAGTATCATCAAGAGCGTCAACTGGGGTACCTCTTGTCCCAGGATATGGAACAAGCCCATATCCAAACAACAAGACAAACAGACAATGAACAATCTCAGCACTCTTTTATTTACCACTTGTGTAGCTTTTTATTGTGATGTGCATCACTGAATGTTCACTATGGTACGCTGTAAATTTCCACCATGAATGATGCATGGCTTAGATTAGCGGCCCAGGCGTCTCTCTAACTATTATACAAACTCATTTAAACCTACTCCATTTCACCTTTATTTCACCATGATAAGCATCCATAAACAAAAGTGCATGACATCAACTAGATATAATGAAGTGCAATGTTGAAAGCGTTCCATGTGACAGCACATTTCTGCTAACTCTCAACCAAAGACATTTGTCAAGCTCATAACATCATAATTTTAATCACAATGGTTCATATTTATTTAAGTGCAACATCTCTTTTATTTTTATTTTTTTATAATGATAATTCTACAATTGTCCAACATACTCAAGTTAATTAAATTCAAGGCAAGATGTGATTGAAACTTCTAAATATGCCACGCTCATTTGCATGAGTGTTACCCATAAATCTCCAGAACAAGAGAATCATGGATGACACCATACTTTATATTAATTTGTAAACCATAAGATAAGATACATGATAACGCTCCATGAGCTCACACAAGCCTAAAAGAGATTGATGACTAAACGATAAAAGTAAACTAAACCATGACTAGATAGATATGATAAACTAGTAAAGATAAAGGCTAGACTGAACTCCCCCAAGCTTGACGTTTTGCTAGAGCTCTTTATTTTTCTTCCTTCTTGACCTCATAATAATGATCTTCAAGGTCTCCAACGATTTTCATCATAAGGTTGTAGGCTTCCTCAAACTTGCTTGCAGCTTTTCCCAGTTTCTCCATGAGATCCTTCTCCACCGTCTTCTTGTTAGGTTTCCACTCCGGGCTTGGCACTTCTACCTTCGGATCTTACGATCCCATTCACCAGGATAGTTATCTTGGGTGGCACGCCGAAATTCCCTGTCAATAAGAGTAGACACCACGTTTTTGCTAGCAAGCGCATGCCTGGAGCCTTCCCTCCAGTGCTCATGCGTGCCGTCTGCCTCTTGTTTCCAAGGGTACGTTCACGCTCACACTGGCAACGGAGATAGGAGAAGGTGGTGCTGTTGCAATAGGTGCGATGTTGACGAAGGGTTTGTATCCTTTTTCTTCCGGCTCCTCCTTCTCCATCTCCTCCTCGTCAGGATTGTAGTCTTCATCGTTGTCGGAGTAGTCCTTCCTCTTCCTATTCCTCCTCCATATGGACGTGGGGCTGTTGCCCTCGAGTTCATCATCATCATCGTCCATGGAGGAGCATTGGTAGGAGTCTCCCGAAGACATAGCTAAAAACCTGACAGGCAGAAACAGCAAAAGCAAAGATCGCTCGAGAACTCTCGGTGCGAGATTAGATCAACGAAAAGGGGTATATATTGACGGTTTTAGGTCAAGACGAAGAGTCGGAGACGAAAACGAGACGAAACGGGACTCCGAGGGGCAAAAGGAGTGGGCCCACGCGGCCAGGTACTGTAGCCGCGTGGGACCCCCTCTTTTCCTCCTCGGGGCTCCGTTCCTTCCAAGTTTCTTGTCCTATATGCTAATTTCCATAAAAAATAACTCGTAAAATTTTACGCAATTCCGAGAAACTTTCCAATACAAAAGTTACCTATTATAAATTTTGGGATTCTGAAACTGCAGAATTCTTCGCAATTACCTCCTCCGGTGTCTGTAAATTCAACTCCTCCACCTTTCCGATGAAACTCTTTCCTGCAATATAATGTTTAAGGCGTTGTCCATTGACTACATGAGGTTTACCTTTCATGTCACCATGAAGACGGATAGCTCCTGAACGGTACACCTCCTGTATCACTAATGGTCCCTGCCATTTGAAGCCAACTTCCTGCAGAAAACTTGAAACGAGAGTTGTATAAAAAACTTGATCACCTACTTTAACTCTTTCTTTTTAATTTTCTTGTCATGCCAAATCTTAACTTTCTCTTTAAAATTTGGCACTTTCATAAGCTTCATTTCTCCATTCATCTAGTAGGTTTAAATCAAGAATTCTCTTCTCTCCCGCAGTTTTAAAATCAAAGTTCAATTGTTTAATAGCCCATCTAGCTTTATGTTCTAGTTCACAGGTAAATGACAAGCTTTTCCATAAACCATTTTATAAGGAGACATTCCCATAGGATTTTTAAAAGCAGTTCTATAAGCCCACAATGCATCATTAATTTTAAGTGGCCAGTCAGACCTAGACTTATTCACTGTCTTTTCCAAAATGAGTTTAATTTCCCTATTACTTAATTCAACTTGTCCACTTGTTTGAGGGTGATAAGGAGATGCAACTATGGTTAACATTATATTTTGCCAATGTTTTCTAAGAACCATGCAAGAAATGAGAACCACCATCAGTAATTAAAAACCTAGGAACACCAAACCTGGGGAAAATGATGTCCTTGAGCATCTTCATTGCTGTGGCATGATCTGCACTTTTGGTTGGAATTGCTTCCACCCACTTTGTAACATAATCCACTGCAACCAAAATATGAGTATGCTTTGTCTTTGATGCTGGGAAAGGTCCCATAAAGTCAAAACCCCACACATCAAATGGTTCAAGTGGTAAAGATAATTCATAGGCATTTCATTTCTCCTACCAATATTTCCTACTCTTTGACATTTATCACAAGATTTAACATATTCAGCACAATCCTTAAATAAAGTAGGCCAATAAAAACCAGATTGTAATACCTTTGCACCTGTACGATCTCCTGCATGATGCCCTCCATAGGGACTGTCATGACAATCTCTTATAATAGCCTGTTGTTCATGCTCAGGTACACAACGTCTAATAATACCATCCACACTTTTCTTATAAAGAAAGGATCATCCCAAAAATAATGTCTAAGATCATAAAAGAATTTCTTTCTTTGTTGAAAAGTGAAGTGTGGTGGCAAAACTTTACCAACAATAAAATTTGCATAGTTGGCAAACCATGGAGATGCAACTTTAGCACTAGAAACATTAACATTTGCAAGTTGTTCATTAAAAACTATCATTAATAGGAATAGGATCATCAGGTATATTTTCCATTCTAGAAAGATGATCAGCTACTTGATTATCTTCCCCTTTCCTATCAACAATGTGTAAATCAAATTCTTGCAATAAAGTACCCATCTATTAATCTAGGCTTAGCATCTTTCTTATTCATCAAATATTTAATAGCAGAATGATCAGTATGTATTGTGACTTTGAATCAGTAATATAAGGTCTAAACTTGTCACAAGCAAAAGCACTGCTAAAAATTCTTTTCAGTTGTGCATAATTCCTTTGAGCAGCATCAAGTGTTCTACTAGCATAATAAATAACATTCAGTTCTTATCAACACGTTGGCCCAAAACAGCCCCAACTGCATAATCACTAGCATCACACATAATTTCAAAAGGCAATTCCAATCAGGAGGTTGAATAATAGGAGCACTTATTAAAGCATTCTTCAAATATTAAAGACTCAATACAATCATCATTAAAAGAGAAAGGAACATCCTTTTGCAAAAGATTGGTTAGAGGTTTTGATATTTTGGAGAAATCTTTAATAAACCTACGGTAAAAACCTGCATGCCCAAGAAAACTTCTTATACCTTTGATGTCCCTTGGGTATGGCAGCTTTTCAATAGCTTCTATCTTTGCTGGGTCAACTTCTATTCCTTCCAGAAATCTGCCCAAGACAATACCTTCAGTAACCATGAAGTGACACTTCTCCCAATTAAGAACTAAGTGTTGGTCTTCACAACGCTGCAAAACTTTGTTAAGGTTGAACAAGCAATTATCGAAGGAAGTACCATACACAGAAAAATCATCCATAAAACTTCCATTATCTTTTCAATATAATCAGCAAATATAGCATTCATGCATCTTTGAAAAGTAGCAGGAGCATTGCATAAACCGAATGGCATTCTCCTATAAGCAAATGTACCATATGGGCAAGTAAAAGTGGTCTTTTCTTGATCATCCTTATGGACAGGAATTTGTGAGAAACCTGAATAACCATCTAAATAGCAAAAGTGAGAGTGTTTAGATAACCTTTCTAACATTTGATCAATAAATGGCAATGGGTAATGATCTTTACGAGTTGCTTTATTTAACTTCCTGAAATCAATACACATCCTATAACCAACAACAGTACGTTGAGCCACAAGTTCATCCTCATCATTTGGAACAACAGTCATTCCACCCTTTTTAGGAACACAATGAACAGGACTAACCCACTTACTATCAGCTATGGGATAAATATACCAGCTTCAATAAGTCTTATTACCTCTTTCCTTACCACTTCTTTCATTTTTGGATGGAGACGGCGTTGATAATCAACAACAGGTTTTGCATCCTCCTCCAAATTAATTTTATGCATACATAGAGCTGGGCTTATACCTTTAAGATCATCAAGAGAGTATCCAATGGCTGGTCGGTGAGCTTTAAGCACATCAAGTAATTTCCTTCTTCTTCAGCTGAAAGGTTAGCACTAATAATGACAGGATATATGCTCTTCTCATCCAATATGCATATTTAAGATTTTAGGCAAAGGTTTTAATTCAAACTAGGATCCCCTTTAGGTGGTGGTAGCACTCCTAAATTATCAGGTGGGATATGCAATTGTAATTGTGGTGGTTGTTGCCATAATATTTGTTCTAAAGCATCTTTTTCATCATTAAATGGTTCATCTTGATTAAGCATATAACGTTCTACAACATCTGTTGAAGCTACAGCTATATGAGCAAGAGTTTCAATTATATCTTCAGAAATTGGCTCTTTCACAACATGTTTATCAGCAAATTTGGAAAAATTGAACTCAAGTTTCTCACCAGCACATTTAATAAACACTTTCTCTTTAGGCAAATTAATTTCAGCACCAACAGTGTTTAAGAAAGGTCTACCAAAAATGATAGGACAAAAAGAATCTTGAGGACAACCAAGCACAATAAAATCAGCAGGATATTTTATTTTGCCAACCAATACTTCAACATCTCTAACAATTCCAAATGGACTAATATAATCTTTATTAGCAAGTTGAATTGTCATACCTGTTCTTCCATAATGATAGGATCAATATCAGGCTTGATTTCAAGATAAAGAGAATATGGAATGACACTAATACTTGCTCCAATATCACATAGACCATGATAACTTGAAGTCCCAATAGAGCATGATATAACAGGTTTACCAACTTTGGCCGAATTACCTTTGATGACCTTAGTAGCATCTTCACATAAATAAACATCAACAGGGTCTTCTTCATTTAATTGTTTGATAATTGAAATTTGACTGTTGACTTCTGTCTGTCATAAGGCTGAGAACGTCTTTTTACTCTTGTTAGTAACAGCAATAAGTAAATTCTCCTTAACTTGGTTTGGATATGGAGTGGTTCAACATACTCCTCAATTGTCACAGATGACACTGGTTCTACCTGTTTAATAACTTTAGGAACAACAATAGATTGTTTAACAGGTTCAACATAAACTTCAAAACCACTTTGAGGAACACATAGATGCTTAGCAAAACCTTTAGCTATCTCAATTATAACATAAGGATCAAGATTAAAAGTATCACTCAGATTTTTAAATAACAAAGAAGTAGAGAAGTTCTCTACACATGAATATCCATAATCAAAATAGGGCTCATTACCTTTATCAAGATCCCAATTACAGTATTTTCAGAAATAGTCTCCAATAAATTCCATGCTTCTTCTTCAGTATTATTAGTAAAACTTCCACCAGATGAATTATCCAGAATTTCCTTGTGCTCGATGGTAGCCTCACATAAAAGTTTATCAATATAAGTTTCCTTGTAAGATCATGACAAGGATTCTTGCGAAGGAGTTCCTTTAACCTCCCCCAAGCTTGAGTAATACTCTCTCCCAGATGTGGCCAGAAATTAAATATATAGCAGCGGTTCTCATAAGCTTCTTTAGGAGTAAAATATTTAAGAAAGAAAACCTTCCTCAAGATATTCCATTCAATAACAACTTTCATCAAGAGACTGTACCAATCACGAGCATTACCAGATAAAGACAAATATAATAACTTCCTTTTTACCTCATCTTCAGAAATACCAGGAAGTCTAAATAAACCACATATGTCTTCAATTAATTCCATATGCTCACGTGCAGACTTAGTTCCATCTCCTGTAAATGGATTTTTCATAACTCTTTTAACATGACCTACGGGAATTTTATATCCCACTTTAGGTACCGCAGGCACAGTAGTTTCAACCACTTTAGGAGTGGCATAAGCACTTTCATATAAAGCAAGATGCAGCGAGGCACGATTCATAAATGCCATAGTAACAATGAGAAAACAGCTTTCAAGTTTCCTTACCAAACTTCTTACCAATAGCGCTACGCTCCCCGGCAACGGCGCCAGAAAAGTATCTTGATGACTCCCAAGTGCAGGAGATCAATTGTAGTACCTTTCAATTAGAAAAGGTTGTCGAACCCACGAGGAGCTGAAGGTATTGGTTAGTAAGATTGATAAATAAAACAATAAAAGATGCAAGTGTTTTTGGTATTTTTGGTTGTATGATGCAATGCAGAAAATAAATAGTAGCAAGTGACAGCTCTCAAAGAGAGAAAGCCCAATCCTCTTATGTGCAAGAGGACAAGCTCAAGTGATGTGTAACTTATATGTGGAAAACGTTCCCGAGGGCGGCATGGATATTGCTAGGCATAGAGATTTATTAAACAACACGTTGAATATCTTGTCAAGTTTTAATCTTCTTTGGACGGAGCCATTTTAGGTAAAGCTAAATAAATAAACTAAACCCCTTATGATGGATCATGTGGCCAAGCAAATGACTGCACAAGAATTATTAAGACAAAAGTCCCACCATAGCATTACACTCTAAGGTCCCCGATACTAATACCCTCATAATGCAACTTCATGACTCGGACAGGTTTACGTGTCCTCCCAAGTCTCCCTCAATTCATTACACTACGGTGTTCTCCTATGAGCCCATAAAGGTGAAGTGTTGTGCAGTCGACGTTCGCACAACACCATCATAGAATCACATAAAAGATAAACACTTGACAAAATACCAACACATGTCATATATAAATCATTGCCAATTCATCCTATGCCCTCAGGAACATACGGGAACTACTCACAACGTGCAAACATGATGATATTCAGTGGCATAAGTGGTACAACACAATCTGAAAATATAACTTCACCTCCAAATAATGACAAGTACTCAATCACAAACATGAATAGTAGCACAAGACAAGTATCTAGGGTATAGCAACTCTCAAACTACGAGGGGAACGAGTGGATCACGGAGATGATGATGGAGATGGTGCTGGTCTTGGTGATGGTGATGATGTAGAGGCCTCCTCCCACGCCAAGGAGGAGAGTGAACGATGGCGGTGATTTCCCCCTCCTCCGGAGCTCCGGAGCAGCAGAGCCTGATCCCCCTCGGAGAGAATCAGGAGTTTCGCCGCCGCCACGGCCTCGGATGGACTTGGAAAAATTAGGGCATAACTTTTTGGGAGGACGAAGGCGTGCATAAAAAGCCCCAGGTGAGGAGTGCTCGAGGCTCCGTTTGGTGGGTCCCACGCGGCCAGGTACTGTGGCCGCGTGGGCCCACCCATTTTGGGCCTCGAGGCTCCCCTCTCTTCGGTCTTCTTCCCTATGCCTTGTTCTCCATGAAAAAATGGCTGTGTATTTTTCCTTTTATTATTTGGATCCCCGTAGCTCCTGAAACATTAAAAACAAGAAAAAGGAGGTTTTCTGCCTCCCAGAGATTAAATACCAAAAATAGGGACTTTTAAGAAAGTCCCATAAATCGTCTAAAACATGTAAAATGATGGTACTACAATGCAAATAACATTCTAATATGATGCTAAGAGTTATATAAATGATGATGTAAAATGCACGTATCACTCACTTCCTCCTCTGAATAGGGTTTAGTAAGTAGGCTATTTTCCTCAACTGAAACCTGGGGTATATCCTCTGTTCGGGACTCATCCAAAGAGAAATTTCCTTCCTCTGGGCACCGAACAGAACTTTATAGTAATTTGTAATATACGACTTTAGTTGTTCATAGCCCTCAATCGTTCCTTCATCCTAGACTAGAGAATGAATACGCTTTTTCCTGTGTCTGCCATTAGCAATACTATGGAAATAGCGAGTATTCGAGTCCCCTTCTAAAATGAATTGGGCTTTAGAACGTTGATACCATTTTAACTCCTCCTCGCGCAGTAGTTTCGCTATCTGTAAATTGGATTGACTCTTAAGCTCAATCTCTTGCGCAGACAGTAACCGAACTTCTGCTAATGCTTCTAGAGCATCGATAATCGAGGAAAGTCGTACTTTTTCTTTTTTAATTAAACCAGAAATATGACGCGCCCAGCCAACGAGGTGAGTGCGTAAAGCACGTATCTTATTGCTCCACCGCTGGATAGGCGTATCACCCGCAACTGGTCTTTCCCAAATTCTTTTAACCATCTCATGGAAACCCTCGCGGTGCAGCCACCCAAGCTCAAATTTGAACCGTGGTTTACACTGTGGTCTAGGAGTTCCAGTGGTCAAAAGAATGGGAGCATGGTCTGACAAACTCTCAATACGTTCTAGAGCCCGTACCAATACCAATGGAAACCTAGATTCCCAATCAGTATCCATTAGTACACGGTCTAGTTTCTCGTATGTGGGTTCAGGGAGAGAATTAGCCCAAGTGAACTGTCTCCCCACCATTGTTATCTCTCGTAAGTTCAAGCTGTCGATGACTGCATTGAACAAGAGAGGCCAATGGTTGTCAAACCGACCCTTACTTTTCTCAAACGGAAAACGTAGCAAATTGAAATCCCCACCAATGATAAGAGGGTGTGGGTTATCTTTTGCCAACTTTACCATTTCACAGAGAAAAGAAGACTTAGCCGCTTCCTGAGCCGGACCATACACGGCAACAAGACTCCAAATGAAATTATCGGACTTATTACGGATGTGCATTTTAATATGAAAAGCACCATCCGTAACATCCAACACTTCCATGGTATCAGTCCTGATGCCTAGTAAAATGCCTCCAGAACGGCCATGAGGGGGAAGCGAGTACCAATCAAACTCTATACCGCCCGAAAGTCGGTTCAATAGAGATTGTGAAAACTCACGTCTACCCGTCTCAGAAATAGCTAAGAAATCCAAATTATGGTCCCGAACACAACCAGCAAAGTGCAAATATTTAGCCAAGTCACCAAGACCTCTGCTATTTGCAAACATTCCATTCATTGGGAAACCGTGGGGGATTTGGATAACTTGGACCGTTTCCGGGACTTGTTGGTGGTAGATTTAGATTTCCGACCGAAAGCTTTTAACTCATACAATGAGCTCAAACCGTCGTCATCCAAACCACCCTGGCAATCGCTTCTTCTTCATCCAAATAGGTGGCTGTCAACCCAGACGAAGCTTTAGGAATAACCGTAAGACGGTCAAATTCCATATGCCTCAAGACTTTGGTTGAAACATCTACTTGAAATTTACTGCTACTGTTGCGCTCGAAACGCGTCACACGAACACGTCCTCGTGTACCCGCGGTGCCGGGGGAGATACTCCGCAACTCGCCCCGCAGGAGGCCTGCTTCCAGCGCGATACGCAAGACAGCAAACAGGCGCTTTTTAGACCAGACGCCCCAGCCCTTCGGGAAGCCCCGTCTGAGGAAGCCAGCGACGATTGGCTGAACTAAGCCGGACTTGGCCGCTCTCAGCTCGGTTTTCGATATCTGGTGAAATCTATTGGAAGTCGCCGAACAACGGAAGCATGAACAAGGGTTTGGGGGGAAAAGTAGGTTGTATTGATAGGTTGTCGATTGTTTGCTTAATTTCAATCGGCCATCACCTCTCACATATATATGAGGCGGCTGGATTTCCCGTACAAGTATTGGACTTCTACAAGGCTTTACAAATCATAGTCTAAGTCGAATCCATCTCTAAAATAGGCAACTTCTTGGCCGGCAACGTTGGCTTCAAACTTTGCTGGCTATTTTTGGAAAGTTGCCTTTTATCCTTCCGCGTTGTCTTCAAACTTGCCGGCTACTTTGGAAAGTTGCCTTTTGTCTTCCATATTGGCTTCAAACTTGCCTTCTTCCTTAAAGATGTGATATCTTGATCGGCTTTCATATTGGACCCGGACTTCAGCATCCGTCCGGCTTCTTTTTAGAAAGTTGTCTTGTATTTTCCAGCCTTGATCTTGGAAAGTTGTCTTCCATCTTGCCGGCTTGTATTGACAAAGTTGGTTTTTCCTGAGCCGGCTTATTTTGACAAAGTTGGCTTCTTTTCCGCCTTGTCTTGACAAAGTTGACTTTTTCCGCCTTTATTACTTTCCTTTGACTTGGCTCGCTAGGTCTTCAGGCAACTTTGCACTCCCGAATCTGGCTTCCGCCTTGTTCCAGTTGCCGGATTATTGGCTGCCTTCTTGTGGCCGTCTTTTCCTGGAAACTTTCCCGGATTAACATTTTAGCCTTCTTTGCCACCTTTTTCGAGCCACCAAGTCTTCCTTGAACCTGAAACTGGCAATCTGCCAAAAACGGGTGCTAACATATGCCCCCTGTTTTCTAGTAGAGCTTGCGTACTAGAAAATATTCAATGTAGAAGTTTTTTGTCTAAGGGCGATGCTTAAGCTCATCGGCCATGTACTAAGGGCGATATATGTATATCGGCCATACGTGCAACTCATGCAGTTTGCCACACGCTCGGGTGGAATTTCTTCAAGTATTTCCCGTTGATAGCTCGAGGCAGCATGCCACCTTCCAATGTCTCCACCAGATAAGAGTTGCCGGGTACTATTCTTGCGACTCACAGTGGCCCTTCCCAGTTTGGGGACCATTTGCCAAATTTCCGGCTTCTTGAGCCAACTGGCAATATAACTTTCCAGACCAAGTCGCCAATTTGAAAGTCTTTAAGCCAGACCTTCTTATTGTAAGTTTTTGCCACCCGCAACTTTTCTTTCTCAATTTCCCTCAAGGCAATAACACGCTTGTCGGCTACTTCATCAATATTGTCCATCATCAAGCTGCAGTAGTCTTCAGCCGACAAGTCATTTTGCTTAGCAAACCTCAAGGCAGCCAGATTCACTTCTATTGGCAAAAAGGAGTTGTCTTAGTTGCTCCATGCCTTGAGATTCTGTGAGCCCACAATGCTTCGGACAGCACCTCATGCCACCTCCTCGGATGGTCTTGTACCTTCTTCTTAATCAACTTGATCAAGATTTTATTGCTTGACTCGGCTTGTCCGTTGGCTTGTGCATATAGGGGGATGAACTGAGCATCTTGATTCCAAGTGATTCGGCAAATTGCTTCACCTCCTTAGCCATGAAGGAAGTACCTTGATCTGTGGTAAGAGTCTGCGGAATGCCGAATCGATGGATAATATGTTCTGTGATAAACTGATCACCTCCTTGTGGGTCATGTTCTGAGAGGTACTGCTTCAGACCACTTGGTGAAATAATCAGTGGCAACCAACACGAACCGATGCCCCTTGGATGAAGGCGGATGAATCATGCCGACAAAGTCAAGCGCCCAACCCGGAAAGGCCACGGTTTTATAATTGGATTGAGAGGTGAAGCTGGCACCAACTGAATATCTCCAAACTTCTGGCAGGCTTCGCATCCCTTGTAGTATCTGAAGCAGTCATTGATCATTGTCGGCCAATAAAATCCTGCTCGCCTGAGCATCCACTTCATCTTGTGGGCCGACTGATGTGTTCCACATAAACCATCATGTACCTCTCCCATGGCAACTCTAGCTTCGTCTTCATTCAAGCACTTTAGAAGAAGACCATCAGCTGTTCGGCGATATAAGGCGGCATCCACCAATGTATACTTGAGAGATAAGCGCCGAACTGCTCTGTCCGTTTTTCGACTTGGATCTTGTAAATAATCAATATAAGGTTGTCTCCAGTCGTCTGCCAAGTTGTCATTTGCCTTCTTCTTAGCCGGATCCAACAAGCCGGCCTCTTGTTTGGCTTCCTCAAGTTGGCAACATTTGACTCTTCTTAGCCGGCTCCAACAAGCCGGCTTCTTGTTTGGCTTCTCCAAGTTGGCAACATGAATTGTTGGTTGTTCCCTGATGAAGAACATTCGACGACTGACGTGATAGCCGGATGCTTGCTGTGCCAACTCATTGGCAAGCCAATTGTCTTGCCTAGGAACATGGGATATGCGGAAATAATCCAACGTTGAAATCATATCCAGGCATCTGTCAAGGTACATGTTGAGGGATCCGCTGTTGCACTGACAAATCTTGGCCACTTGCTGGACAATAAGCAACGAATCTCCATATGCCTCGACATGAGTTACCCCTGCGTCAACTAAGATTTCTAGCCCGAATAGAAGTGCTTCGTATTCGGCTTCATTGTTAGTGCATAAATAGTCAAGACGACAAGAGGCTTCGAAAACAGTACCGTGTGGTGAGATGTACACAATGCCAACTCCTTGTCCGCTGCTGCAGACTGAGCCATCAAAATAAAGCTTCCACGGTACAGCCGACACAATATTTAAGCCGGCTTCTTGCTCCAGGTCAATCCGATGTTCAACAATAAAGTCAGCTACAATTTGGCCTTTCATAGATTTTAGTGGTTCATAAGCCAAATCATATCAATCAACCCGTACGCCCACTTGCCGATTCGTCCGCTAAGAATCGGCCTTTGTATCATGTGTTTGAGAACATCGGTCTGACCAAAGACTTTGCATTCACTGGACAGCAGATAATGGCGCAATTTGGTGCAGGCAAAATAAAGAGACAAACACAACCTCTCTACAAAGCTGTACCTTGACTCGGCATCCAGCAAACGTCTCAGATAAGTGACAACGTATTCTTGTCCTTCGGCTTCCTGAGTTAAGGCAGCTCCGATCACTTTGTCCTCAGCAGCAATATAAAGCCGGAAAGGTTGACCACGAGCGGCTTCCTGAGAACTGGAGGAGTAGACAGGCAAGTTTTTATCTTGTCAAACGCCTCTTGCTGCTTTGCCCCCCAGGTGAATTCATCATCGTTCTTGAGCCGAAGGATCTGTGTAAACGCATCAACTTTTCCAGACAAGTTAGCAATGAATCTTCTCAAATAGTTTACCTTGCCCAGAAATTTCTGCATGTCTCTTTTGCAACCCGGCGCCTGTATTTCTGGATGGCTTCAATCTTTGCCGGATCAACTTCTATGCCATGTTCATGTATGATGAAACCAAGGAACTTCCCAGCCGACACGCCAAAGGCACACTTCAAAGGATTCATCTTGAGCCCGTACTTCCTCATTCTTTCAAACGCCAGCCGCAAGTCGGCCAAGTGATTTGACTCGCCGTCCGACTTAACCACCACGTCGTCAATATACACCTCCAGTACGACTCCCAGAAGATCATGAAATATCAGGTTCATCGCTCTTTGATATGTGGCTCCGGCATTTTCAATCCAAAGTCATCACAGTCCATTCGAACAAGCCAACAAAGCCTGGGCAGCGAAACGCCGTCTTAGCCGAATCTTCTTCGGCCATAAATATCTGGTTGTAACCTGCGTTGCCATCCAAGAAGCTGATAACTTTGTGACCTGAGGCTTCGTTGATAAGCATGTCGGCTATTGGCATAGGGTACTCATCCTTTGGCGTAGCGCGATTCAAATCTCTGAAATCTATACACGCCCTGATCTTGTCGGATCCTTTCTTCTCGACCGGCACAATGTTGGATAACCATTCGGCATACTTACATGGCCGAATGAAGTTGGCTTTCAAAAGCCGGTTATTTCCGCCTTTATCCGATCATAGATCAGTGGATTAAATTTGCGAGCCGGCTGCTTGTATGGTCTGAAGCCGGCTTTGATAGGCAACCGATGTTCCACCAACTCTCGGCTTAACCCAGGCATCTCGTGGTATTCCCATGCAAAGCAATCCACGTACTCTTTGACTAGCGCGATTAACTTAGACTTGTAATCGGCCGCCAACTTTTGCTTTACAAATGTCGGTCTAGGGACAGTGCCATCCCCAATGTCAACTTCTTCAAGCAAGTCAGCGATGTAAAGCCTTGTCCCAACTTGTCCATATCGTCTGGTTCTTCAATTGCTTCGTACATATCGTTCCTTTCGGCCCGATACTTGTCCAGACGCTTCTGCAACCACTCGTCGTTTTGATCCATCTACTTGAGCTGCAGCCGATTGCCACCAATCGGCTTTAGAGTTACTGGCACGAATCCGTCCCTGGTAGCACTCAGGAAGTCGAACCCGGATAAATCACGCCCAGAAAGGCATGTAACATTGGAATGTTGCCAATCAACAATCGATTCGGCTAGTGCAATGCAGCCGATTCGTCAGCATGGATGACTTCAATTTCGTCGTCAACCCATTGCACAAGTTGCTGGTGCATAGTAGACGGAACACACTGGTTAGCATGAAGCCAATCCCGTCCCAGCAGCACATTGTAATTTCCCTGCACCTCAGCAACAAAGAAGGCGGTAGCCAAAGTCTTGCTTCCTACTGTGAGCTCCAAGCTGATAACTCCTTTGGCTTCTATCCCTTCTCCTCCTTCGAACCCATTTAGCACCATGTTCGTCTTCATCAGGTCGCCATCATCTAGTTGTAGCTTCTTGAAGACAGAATATGGCATCAAGTTTACCACAGCGCCGCCATCAACCATCATCCTGGTGACGGCTTACCATCAATATGCCCTCTGACGTACAGAGGCTTGAGGTGTTTCACCGGCTTGTCAGGTTTTTCGAAGACAACATTTTTGGGTCCAAAGTTGATTTGCGCAACCTCGCCTTCTTCCTCAACAGCACGGAACTCAGCCGGCAAGTAATACACCATGTTGATATCCATGCCGTTCGAGTCGGCGATTCTTCATAATCTAGCAGATCTTCATCTGTCAAATTGCCTGACTCATCCATTGCCGACTCTGACATTGCTGGTTCTTCTTCTGCCTTTTCTTCCATTGTGAGGTCTCGAATTGCGAGGTCTTACTTGCCGGCTCTCTGTAGCCGGATCTTGGATTGCCAGCTCCTTTGCCAAACTTGCCATCGCCAAGTCTGCTGCTTCGACTTCGTCAGCCCATGAAGAATAGGTGATAGCCGGCGTAGCTGCCGGCTCTATTTCACTATCGACAGCAGGACTCATGGTAGTTGGTGCGGAAGCCCATAAGGACTGGCCTAGGAATCCACTTTTGAGCTGGCAACATTGGTCGCTCAGCATTGAATTTGACGTCCCTGGATCTCTCAGCTCCTTCTTCTGCCTTCTCCCGGTTCCTTGCCCTTTGCAGTTTCCGCTTTTGTGTCTTGTTATACCTGGCGGGCACCACTTTGGCTGAGTATATTTTGGATCCCGGGGTTGAACTGCTGCGGCTTGACTGGAGCTGGCTTCATGATCATTGGTTGCTGCCTTTGGCGATAGATAGTAAGTATCGGCTCGCTGGTTGCCGGCTCTACGACCGGGTCTTTCATCTTTATCACATGAGTTCCAACGATCAACAAGTTGTCTGCAACCAATCCACCTTCTGGCTCAGCTTTTTTAGAACCTTGTTCCTTGATCCGCCAATATGACGCGTCTCCGGGATACACAAGCCGGCTTTGCATAGTTGGCCGGATTGCCCTGCGTTTGACCTCGTCAGCCGGCCTCTGGTGCCGGCTACTTTCTTCCGTGGATGGTGACCTTGGTCGTTTCCCATACTGCCACTGGCGTGATCTTGACCCGGCCTGGCGCACGTACTTGTTCAGCAGCATGTCAAAAGTTGGCTTTGTCTTCCTTGGTCTATATTCAACTTGGTTTGTCTTCCATCTGCCAACTTCCGGCTCTTGGGCTTGATAAATCTAGGCGGCGACTTGTCGGACCGTGGTCCTTGCCCCCCGAGTGCAGGGTTATTGACGGTAATCTTGATGACTTCGCCTCCATCGGGTTGCCGGCTCACTGTAACTTGTCTTCCTGCCGCCTTGTTGCCGGCTACTTTCCTGGGTTCACCAACAACAACATTAGATTTATTAGCGGCTTCGGCTGCCTCTGGCCGAAGTAGAACTTTCTTTCCCTCCAGTCTAGCACGTTTACTGGAAACGGCTGTGTGTCAATCGCCATGCCAGCAAAGCTCAATCGTCCATCATTGAGGGCCGATTGGATCTGTCGACGAAAACATTGCAATCATTAGTAGCATGAGAGAAAGAATTGTGATACTTGCAATAAGCCCGCCGCCTTAATTCATCAGGCGATGGTATAACATGATTGATCCTTATCACTTTATCCTTCAACAAGGCATCAAATATTCTATCACACTTGCCTACGTCAAAGCTGCATTTTATTTCATCATCCCGATTCTTACGAATCGGCTTCAAGTCATCGCACATGTAAGGTTTGGCCTTGCTGGGCCAAACAAACTCGACAGCGTAAACATCGGCTTCATCACCGGAGTCGGCATCATTTTCGACAATATTAAGCCGGCTCCTGCTCATCCGATGCGAGTCTTTTGACTCATTGACCCGGCTTTCTTGAGCCAAGCTCTCTCTTGGACTTGGCCAACAGACAAGAATTCATGTCCTTCTAACCTCTCTTTCAGGTAGGACCTTAGCCCATTGAAAACCAAGTCAGCCATGTCTCTTTCAGTTATCACCAAGCTATAACATCGGTTTCTAGTGTTTCTAAACCTCTTGACGTAATCGGATACCGATTCATCATGTTTTTCCTAACCGATGTAAGGTGGGACAACTTTAGCTCTATTTCACCGGCAAAGAAGTGTTCATGGAACTTTTGCTCTAAATGAAACCAAGTATGTATAGAATTAGGAGCTAAAGCCGAAAACCAAGAAAACGCAATGCCGGTCAAAGACAATGAAAACAGGCGAACTTTAATGTGATCATGATTAGCTTCACCTAATTGAGCCAAATATTGACTAATGTGCTCCCATGTTGTCTTACTATCCACCCCATTAAATTTGGCAAATTCAGGGACTCTATAACCAGGTGGATAAGGTTGCAGATCAAAATAATCGGGGTAAGGCTTAGTGTAAGTCCTATGTTTTGGCATCACCCCGAGTTTATCAAAAGTTATCTGGTCCAACCTTCTCCTGAACTCGGCTAACGAATCGTCCATAACGGCCGATTGAGCCGTCACAAGAGAAGAGTTGGCGGCAGGGCCAGCTTGCACCCAAGTAGCCGAAGTTTGATTCGGCATTGACTCATGACCCAAAATTCGCCTTGTTTGACCCGGCTGACTTGCCGGATTAGGCACACTCTGGATAGGAGTTGGACATGGCAGCGTAGGAACAAGTTGGTTTTCCCTGCTTTGACCGATCGGCTGTTTGTCCGATGGCTGATCATGGGTCGTGTTTTTCTTAACCTTTTCATGTTCCAGCATAAGATCGTAAACATTGGCAGTACCTTGCAAACATGATATTGAATTTCGGCTATCTGTTCAGAGGAAAAAAGGCTACTACTTACAGCGGGTTTGTCAACGTTGATGTCCAGCGGTACAAACTCCGGCTCCTTGATCGGCGAGATTACACCTTGCCGATCTACCTTGAAGCTGGACAAGTACAGGTCTTCATCTTCTTGATCCCGTTTAGCTCGCAGCGCCTCAAACTCCTCGTCTCTTTTCTTCTTCCACGCCTCCAGACCTTGGCGTTGTTCTTCCGACAACTTCTCGAGAGTTGACTTGATGATGTTGTCGGTGCTGATGCTGGCGGCGTCGGTCTTGGAACTGGTCATTGCTGCCCAATTTTTAGATCAAATTTTCCCAGCGGAGTCGCCAAAAAGTGTGTTGCGCTCGAAACGCGTCACACGAACACATCCTCGTCTACCCGCGGTGCCGGGGGAGATACTCCGCAACTCGCCCCGCGGGAGGCCTGCTTCCAGCGCGATACGCAAGACAGCAAACAGGCGCTTTTTAGACCAGACGCCCCAGCCCTTCGGGAAGCCCCGTCTGAGGAAGCCGGCGACAATTGGTTGAACTAAGCTGGACTTGGCCGCTCTCAGCTCGGTTTTCGATATCCGGTGAAATCTACGCGAAGTCGCCGAACAACGGAAGCATGAAAAAAGGTTTGAGGGAAAAAGTAGGTTGTATTGATAGGCTGTCGATTGTTTGCTTAATTTCAATCGGCCATCACCTCTCACATATATATGAGGCGGCTGGACTTCCCATACAAGTATTGGACTTCTACAAGGCTTTACAAATCATAGTCTAAGTCGAATCCATCTCTAAAATAGGCAACTTCTTGGCCGGCAACGTTGGCTTCAAACTTTGCTGGCTATTTTTGGAAAGTTGCCTTTTATCCTTCCGCGTTGGCTTCAAACTTGCCGGCTACTTTGGAAAGTTGCCTTTTGTCTTCCATATTGGCTTCAAACTTGCCTTCTTCCTTAAAGATGTGATATCTTGATCGGCTTTCGTATTGGACCCGGACTTCAGCATCCGTCCAGCTTCTTTTTAGAAAGTTGCCTTGTATTTTCCAGCCTTGATCTTGGAAAGTTGTCTTCCAACTTGCCGGCTTGTATTGACAAAGTTGGTTTTTCCTGAGCCGGCTTATTTTGACAAAGTTGGCTTCTTTTCCGCCTTGTCTTTCCGCCTTGTCTTGACAAAGTTGACTTTTTCCTCCTTTATTACTTTCCTTTGACTTGGCTCGCTAGGTCTTCAGGCAACTTTGCACTCCCGAATCCGGCTTCTGCCTTGTTCCAATTTCCGGATTATTGGCTGCCTTCTTGTGGCCGTCTTTTCCTGGAAACTTTCCCGGATTAACATTTTAGCCTTCTTTGTCACCTTCTTCGAGCCACCAAGTCTTCCTTGAACCTGAAACTTGCAATCTGCCAAAAACGGGTGCTAACAGCTACCAAGATTAACTCCTACACTAGATAGCTTTGACTGAATGGAATTAGGAGAAAAAGAAAGAAAGGATTTTGAATTCATTTCCGTACCGTGGTAGTCCAAATTGTGCGCGGCTTTACGGCGCATGGCCTTCTTCAAGGAGTCCTGATACGTCCAAAACGTATCTACTTTCCCGAACACTTTTGCTATTGTTTTGCCTCTAATTTGTGTATTTTGGATACAACTAACACGGACTAACGCTGTTTTCAGCAGAATTGCCCTGGTGTCTTATTTTTGTGCAGAAAATCAACTTTCGGGAAAATCCGTGGAAACGATCGCAAACTTCCTATTTTTCCAGAAGACCCACGGAGCCAGAAGGCCAGACGGAGGTGGGCCACGAGGGGCCCACCCCATATGGCGGCGCGGCAGGGCCATGGCCGCGCCGGCCTATGGTGTGGCTGCCTCGGCCAGCCCCCGACGCTCCCCTCTGGACTACTTAATCACTTCGACCTAAAAACGCCGGGGGGTTCGACCACTTTTCCAGAAGACATCCAGAACTCCGCCGCCATCGAAAACCCTATTTCGGGGATCAGAAACTCCGTTCTGGCACCCTGCCGGGACGGGGAATTGGAGGAGATCATCGCCATCATCGCCACCGACGCCTCTCCATCGACCATCCATGTTTCCCCCATCCATGTGTGAGTAAATCCCCACTGTAGGCTGAAGGGGATGGTAGGGATTGGATGAGATTGTTCATGTAATAGCTATAAGATTGTTAGGGCATAGTGCCTAGTATCCGTTGTTGGTACTTTTATGATATTGTTGCAACTTGTTATGCTTAATGCTTGTCACTTAGGGCCCGAGTGCCATGATTTCAGATCTGAACATGTTATTGATTCATGATGATATTCATTGTTTTATGATCTTACCTGCAAGTTGTATACACATATTGCTGTCCGGAACCAATGGCCCCAAAGTGACAGAAATTGGGACAACCGGAGGGAAAGGCTGTGATATGAGGATCACATGTGTTCACGGAGTGTTAATGCTTTGCTCCGGTACTCTATTAAAAGGAGTACCTTAATTACCAGTAGTTTCCCTAGAGGCCCGGCTGCCACCGGCTGGTAGGACAAAAGATGTTGTGCAAGTTTCTCATTGCGAGCACGTACGACTAAATACGGAACACATGCCTATGGTTATTTAGTACTTGGATACTGTTTTATTATTATCTGCAAATGCCTTGTCTTGATTATTACATGAATTATCCTATCCATGCAGCGCCCGTTCATCCATCCCTATGCCTACAGTATTTTAATCCTGCTGTTTACTATAATCACTACTGCTGTCTTTATTACACTGCTGCTGATATTTCACTACTGCTACTGCTATAAAACTGTTGCTACTGATAAACTATTGCGAGCAAGTCTGTTTCCAGGTGCAGCTGAATTGACAACTCCGCTGTTAAGGCTTACAAATATTCTTTGGCTCCCCTTGTGTCGAATCAATAAATTGGGTTTTACTTCCCTCGAAGACTGTTGCGATCCCCTATACTTGTGGGTCATCAAGACTATTTTCTGGCGCCGTTGCCGGGGAGCATAGCTTTATTTGCAAGTTCACCTGAATTGATATTGTTCGCTGCAAATCCTCCATCATGGGTAAACCTCGCGATGCTAAAGTCGCCATATTGCCATCCACTACAAGAAAAGGTACAACTCTGAGTACCTCTGCTGCTCTTGATTCACCATCTGTGATAAGTCAACTTGTTTCACCACCACAAGCTTCACGTGTTGGTACTTCTGCTGAATCTGAAAATTCCTCTGATAATTTTGATGATGCTTCTACTGTGCTTGATGAGAATGGTTCATTAGGTCCTTTTCTAGATGCTACAATTGCTAGGTCTAGACAAATTGAAAATGCTGAAAATCCTAATGAAAATGCTGTTACACCTGTTAATTCACCTGAGTCTGTTGAACACTCTAGTGATGATCCTGATGAAGAATATGTGGAACTTGATGATGATTTTATTGAAAAATGTAATGCTACTACTAGTGCAAGTGACATTAAAAAGCTTCTTGCACAACATGCTGTTAGATACAAACTGTCTCCTGATCCTAAATTTGCCACATCTCCTATAAACATTAAGGATAAGGATTATGATTTCTCTCTTGATTTATCTCATATATCTATTGTTGAGAAAGCACCTTTTTGTGGTACTGAAAAAGAGAGTGCTGTAGAGCACTTTAATGAGCTTTCTACTTTGAGTAGCTTGTTTTCTGATGATATCAAGATGCGTACTTATTTTGTTGCTAAATTTTTCCTTTCTCATTAAAGGATGATGCTAAAACTTGGTATAACAATTTGCCTCCTGATTCTATTGATAGTCCAAAGTGTTTGCTTGATGTTTTCTTTCGAAAATATTTTCCTGCTAGTGCTCAACATATTGCTTTGCAGAAAATTTATAGTTTTGATCAGGAAGATGGAGAGAAATTGCCTGAAGCTTGGGCTAGGTTTTGCTCTCTTATTAGAGCTCGGCCTGGACATGATTTGGAAAAGCATGATTTACTTGATATATTTTATAGTGGACTAACCGTTGAGTCTAGGGCATACCTGGATAGTTGTGCTGGTTGTGTTTTCAGGAAAAGAACTCCAGACGAAGCTGAAGAATTAATGGCTAGAATAAGCCAAAATCATGATGATTGGACTACACCGGAACCAACTCCAGCACCAATATTGAAGAAGAGGGGTATGATTGAATTAAATGATGAAGATATGAGGGAAGCCAAGAAATCTCTTAAAGAGAAGGGTATTAAATCTGAAGATGTGAAGAATCTACCACCCATAGAAGATTTATGTAAGATAATTCCTCCTTCATCCACAATTGAGGTACATTCTCTTCAACGCTTTGATAGAGGAGATATTCCTTATTCAAAACCTCCTGATCAATGTCTAGATGAATTTGATAATTATGTTGTTAAGCAAGATAACTTTAATATGAGAGTAGAGAATCATTTAATGGAAAATTCTCAAGCTATTAGTAAATTGCATGATATTGTGGAGAGAACCTCCAATGATGTTAAGATGCTTGTTAAACATTTTCATATGGTTCAAACTCAAATTGATCAACTCACTAAAGTGCAAAATGACTTGTTAAAAAATACTTCCAAAGAGAAACATGCTTATGAAGTAACAACTAGAGGTGGTGTTTCTACTCAGGATCCTCTATATCCTGAGGGGCATCCCAAAAGAGTTGAACAAGATTCTCAACGAACTAAAGAAACTAGTGCTCCTTCTAAGAAAAAGAAGAAGAAACATAAAACTGTTGTAGAATCTTCTGAACCTGTTAATGATCCTAATAGTATTTCTATTTCTGATGCTGAAACTGAAAGTGGTAATGAACATGATAAAGATAATGATAAGAGTGATGTTTCTGATAAAGAAGAAGTTGAAGATGAACCTGAAAAGCATGCTAAGAACAAAAAGTACACTAAAGAAGATTTCATTGCTAAGAAACATGGTAATGAAAGAGAACCTTGGGTTCAAAAGCAAATGCCTTTTCCTGTTAAGAAACTCAAATCAAAGGAAGAAGAACACTATAATAAATTTTGTGATTGGATGAAACCTTTGTTCTTGCAAATCCCTTTGACTGATGCTATTAAATTGCCTCCTTATTCAAAGTATATGAAAGATATTGTTTCTAACAAAAGGAAAATTCCTAATGAGGAGATTTCCACTATGCTTGCTAATTACTCTTTCAATGGCAAGGTTCCTAAGAAGCTTGGAGATCCAGGTATACCAACCATTCCTTGTTCCATCAAGAATAATTATGTCAGAACTGCTCTATGTGATTTGGGAGCAGGAGTTAGTGTTATGCCTTTTTCTCTTTACAAGAGACTTTATTTAGATAAATTGATACCAACTGATATATCTTTGCAAATGGCTGATAAATCTACTGCTGTTCCTGTTGGCATATGTGAGGATGTTCCTGTTCAAGTTGCTAATAATTGCTTGATATTAACTGATTTTGTTGTGTTGGAAATGCCTGAAGATGATAATATGTCTATTATTCTTGGAAGACCTTTTCTTAACACTGCAGGGGCTGTTATTGATTGCAATAAAGGAAAGTTACTTTCAATGTTGATGACAAGGAACATACTGTTTATTTTCCCAAGAAGATTGATAAAGTATATGGAGTTAATACAATTTCTAATTTGAAAACCATCAAGGTGGGAAGTATTGATTGCCCTTTATATGAGCCTAAAGAAGGATATCAAAATATTATGATTGGATCCATATCAATACAATATAAGGTAACATGATTGATTTGAGGTTTATTTCTTCTCATGTCATATAAAATTATTTGGTGGCAAGACTTGATCAACCTTGTTAACAAGTATATTTTAAATGCATGGAGGAGCTAAACAACATTTCTTTCTCCACACTTGTTTTACTTACTGTAGTACTATTTGTTTTGCAAGAGGGTTTAGTTTTGTAAATTCTTAAAACCTTTTTCTGCCCTGAAACAATTGTTTTAACACCCAGAAAATGTGCTTTTTGAAAGTTTTCAAAAATTTACAAAAATTATACCACTGGTCCTATTTTTCAAAATGCAACCTGGGAGTGCCTGGGGCTGACCAGTGGGGCACCCCAGGGCTGACCCCACCTGCCGGCGCGGCAGAGGCAGGGGGCGCGCCGCCCTGTGGTGTGGGCCCCACCTGGCCCCCCACTCACTCATCCACCTACCACTCCACTCTCTTCCACGGGAAAACACACCACCATTGCTCAAACCCGAGTTTCTTGCTGTTCTTGCTCGTGATTTTCGATCTCTTGCTCAGCCCATCTTTGTTGCTGAGATTTGGGGCATTTGCTCTCCGGTATGTGACTCCTCCGATTATCCAAGTAGAATTTTGTTTAGTTGAGTATATCTTGAGTATTTTGCTGCTGTAGGTGACATGTTAAGTGAGTTTGCATGCTTGTTCTAAGTTGTAAAAATTAGTTTTGATGCATGTTTAGCACTCTACCAAGTTCCTATAGTAGTTCCCCTCATTTTTATGTCTTAAAATCAACTTTTATAATGTTTGTTGAAAAATTTCAGAAAATGGAATGGAATGAACACCAACTCAACCAACATGAATTGGAGGTGCATGAAGTCATGAGAGTCCACCGTGAAGAGGGTGTATTCCCTTCTTACTACCCATGCACCGATTTCATGAAAAGTGCAGGAATATTACAAGATGTTCAAACTCTAATCTCTAATGCAGGGTTAGAAGATTTTGTTGTTGGTGAACCTTATCAATATGCTAAACTAACCATGTCAGTGGTGCAGGACTTTAAGTTCGATTATTCCCTACCTAACCCCATGGTTCGATATAAAATCTATAATAAGGCTGTCGATTTGCCCTTTAATGATTTTTGTGCAGCCATTAGAATACCACAGTGGGGATCGCGAGGGAAGATAAGGGAGCAACCATCACCACTATTGGACCTATATAAGGAAATCTGCCAAGGGAGAAGCTTCTCAGAGGAGAGTGGTAAAATTCGAAGTATCCAACTCCCTTCTATTCGTTACTTTGCTTACTTTATCACCAAGTGCGTTCTTGCTAGGAAAAATGCAAATAAGTTATCTATCCATGATTTGGTCTTTTTAGCTGCTGCATTGAAGCGTGATAGAACTTATAATTTGGGTGCTTTGATAGCTTTTAGACTTGCTACTAATCGTGATAAAGGAGGGATTTGTGGGGGTCTAATTGCTTCTCGTTTGCTAGCCTTGCATGGAGTAGGACCTCACCATCTTGATATTCAGCTCTCTATAGAAAAACTTGATATTACTTCCATGATTAAACATAACTTTGTTTCTAATTGGTCTGCCCAAATAACCTATCCTATGAAATAACCTTTTTCAAGAGAACGTGGAGAGTAATTAAATCTGAAAGGCTAGTTGGATTGCCTGCACCTGTTTTGTTTAACCTTGATTCCAGGACGAGTTGGTCGATCACAGAAGAGGAACTTGATGATACATAGAGAAGTATGGCCACCACGAAGGGGATGGCATGGAAGGGGCCGAGAACCTCCTCGACCGGTCATCCGACGCAGGAAGCTCTTCATACCAGTATTCTGGGCACGTGGAGCCTTCAGCTTCTTCTTCTTCAGCTCAGGGGCCTGGCTATGATTATACCATGTTTGACCCATCGGCGTGGAACCCTGATTCTCGATGGGGTTGATCTCCACTTAGGCCAAAAGCCTAAGCTTGGGGGGAGGTACACCGACATCACACTCATTTACATATCATATCATGTTGGTACTTTGTATATCCATGTTTCGATTTTCTTTCTTTCCTTCTCTTTCTTTTTGTTGTTGTTGTTTATTCCTGCCTTCCAAAACACAAAAAGACCAAAAATATTTCTGTTGTTTCTCTCTATTTATCTATTTAGTATTTAGTATTAGTTTGCTTAGCTTTTAATTCGGTTTGCTATTCAAAAATCCAAAAAGATTTTGCTTTGTTTGCTTGTTTTCTTTCGTTCTTGTTTCAAATTCGAAAACACCAAAAATATTTGTTGTTCTTCTTCGGTTTTGTAAAGTTGATTAAGGAGTTCAGCGGTCTCCGGTGGTTGGAGCTTGGTTTTCATTTCATATTATTCAAGCCACACAAGTGAAAGGCAATAATGACGATCTACGACAACTCGACTGTGGTGAGAGGCTGGTATGAACTCTATTTGTTTTCATTTTTGTACATATACTCATCCATGTGAGCATGCTTAATTGGTTCATGTGAGGTATATGTCATTTAATGAAAGTCTAGTAGTTCATGCTCTCTTATGATTAGCTCCAATTTATTAATAATGAGTAGCATGTCATAATTATTTGCTTGTATTGTTTATTCATAGATAGGTATGACATTGTGGTATCCTCCTCTGAATAATTCATTTGAATTGACTTGGCACATGCTCACGCATGCATATGACTGAAAAACAAAAAGTCAATTATGCCTTGATGATTTACTTTGCTTCAGAGTTCTTGTATCACTTTTATGCCTACGTTAATTTTATTCTGTCGCAAGCATGATTATGACGGTTATGCTCTCTTGATTGTCGCTTCCCAGTCTATTGCTAGCCTTCACTTGTACTGAGCGGGAATGCTGCTCGTGCTTCCAAAACCCTGAAAACCAAGTTATTCCAATGTGTCCACCATAAATACCTATGCATGGCATTTCAAACCATTCAAGTAAATTTTCATGTGCTACCTTTAAAACCTTCAAAGTACTTCTCAATTTGTGTCAATGTTTTATAGCTCATGAGGAAGTATGTGGTGTTTTATCTTTCAACCTTGTCATTTACTCCTGACAGACTTTCACCAATGGACTAGTGGCATATACATCCGCTTATCCAATAATTTTGCAAAAAGAGCTGGCAAATGGGGTGCCCAGTCCCAATTAATTACAACTTCAACCGCTTAATTCTCTTCACATTTTTGCCCTGATCCAATCAGTCAAGCAATGATACCAGTTTTTAACTGCATGTGTAAACAAAAGAGAAAAGGGATGATCTACCCTTGGGTAGAAATAACGTCCTTTATGGGAGCCGCTCTTGAAAGTCTGGTTGACAAGGTAGTTGGAGTGCCCACTACCATTCGTTGACAACAACAAACACCTCTCAAAACAATTTTACTTCTGTTTTAAAAATGAAAAGCTCTAGCACATGTTAATCCCTGCTTCCCTCTGCGAAGGGTCAATCTTTTACTTTTATGTTGAGTCACCATCCTTTTTCTTTGAGCACCTTCTTGAGAGCATAATTGTCATTCTTAGTGTAATATGTTTGTCCCAGAATATGATTAACTGTGGTATAACCTTGATGCTTTTATCTTTGATAATCTTTACTTCTAGTCTTCCCATGAACTTCAGAGGTGCCTGGGCATTTATGTTTTGCTGTACAAATTCGGGCAAGCGAGATACCACTTTATCATATCTTTTTATGAGCATTACAATCTGCTGATAGATATGTTTCATGTTGCTATTATTAGTTTGTTGGTATCTTTTTCATGATTGACATAACTATTAGATGACCTTATTTGCATGTATCTTATTATGAATTGCTTAAGTATTTGTCCATATAATGAGAATATTTACATCATATGAGCAAATGTGTTCGTTAAAGTTCTTTTATCGCACTCAGTTGTTAACTGAATTGCTTGAGGACAAGCAATAAGCTAAGCTTGGGGGGAGTTGATACGTCCAAAACGTATCTACTTTCCCGAACACTTTTGCTATTGTTTTGCCTCTAATTTGTGTATTTTGGATACAACTAACACGGACTAACGCTGTTTTCAGCAGAATTGCCCTGGTGTCTTATTTTTGTGCAGAAAATCAACTTTCGGGAAAATCCGTGGAAACGATCGCAAACTTCCTATTTTTCCAGAAGACCCACGGAGCCAGAAGGCCAGACGGAGGTGGGCCACGAGGGGCCCACCCCATATGGCGGCGCGGCAGGGCCATGGCCGCGCCGGCCTATGGTGTGGCTGCCTCGGCCAGCCCCCGACGCTCCCCTCTGGACTACTTAATCACTTCGACCTAAAAACGCCGGGGGGTTCGACCACTTTTCCAGAAGACATCCAGAACTCCGCCGCCATCGAAAACCCTATTTCGGGGATCAGAAACTCCGTTCTGGCACCCTGCCGGGACGGGGAATTGGAGGAGATCATCGCCATCATCGCCACCGACGCCTCTCCATCGACCATCCATGTTTCCCCCATCCATGTGTGAGTAAATCCCCACTGTAGGCTGAAGGGGATGGTAGGGATTGGATGAGATTGTTCATGTAATAGCTATAAGATTGTTAGGGCATAGTGCCTAGTATCCGTTGTTGGTACTTTTATGATATTGTTGCAACTTGTTATGCTTAATGCTTGTCACTTAGGGCCCGAGTGCCATGATTTCAGATCTGAACATGTTATTGATTCATGATGATATTCATTGTTTTATGATCTTACCTGCAAGTTGTATACACATATTGCTATCCGGAACCAATGGCCCCAAAGTGACAGAAATTGGGACAACCGGAGGGAAAGGCTGTGATATGAGGATCACATGTGTTCACGGAGTGTTAATGCTTTGCTCCGGTACTCTATTAAAAGGAGTACCTTAATTACCAGTAGTTTCCCTAGAGGCCCGGCTGCCACCGGCTGGTAGGACAAAAGATGTTGTGCAAGTTTCTCATTGCGAGCACGTACGACTAAATACGGAACACATGCCTATGGTTATTTAGTACTTGGATACTGTTTTATTATTATCTGCAAATGCCTTGTCTTGATTATTACATGAATTATCCTATCCATGCAGCGCCCGTTCATCCATCCCTATGCCTACAGTATTTTAATCCTGCTGTTTACTATAATCACTACTGCTGTCTTTATTACACTGCTGCTGATATTTCACTACTGCTACTGCTATAAAACTGTTGCTACTGATAAACTATTGCGAGCAAGTCTGTTTCCAGGTGCAGCTGAATTGACAACTCCGCTGTTAAGGCTTACAAATATTCTTTGGCTCCCCTTGTGTCGAATCAATAAATTGGGTTTTACTTCCCTCGAAGACTGTTGCGATCCCCTATACTTGTGGGTCATCAAGTCCTCATCCGTCGCCGACGCCCCATCCAACGCCACGCCAAACCTCTCACTACGACGGATCGGAGTGACCCCATCAGCAAAAGCCGACACAGTGGGAGGAGGTGAGCGTGACGTGACAGAGCCTCCTGCAGTGCATGCTTCCACCGGAGTAACATGGGTCAGCATCGGTGAAGTAGCAGCCGACCCAGCTACCACAGCCACAGCCCTCGGTGCAGAGCGAGACGGGATGGTCGGAGTCGGAGTCGAGACCACCCCCGTCCCACCAGAAGAAGGTGCTGAGCCACCCGGGGAAGGCTGAGATGGAGAAGAAGCCCCCCCCTGGCTTGGCCCAGCTGAAGAGACCACCAGGTCAGCCTGCAAGTCCGGCCCGTCCGTGATGGCCACCGACAGCGGTGGCAAGTCTGTCCCCGCTACGGCCCGAGAACGGCCCAACTCCGGGCCTGCCTCGTCCGCAGCAGGCGCCCCCGCAGTGGCCCGAGCTCGGCCAAGCACTTGGCCCGTCCCAGCCACGGCCGGCTCCTAGATGCATGGCGAGGCCATCACCTGCCCAGTCGCCCAGCAGTCCGACGCCCCTGTGCTGCAAATAGCTAACTGCTGCCCCTCTGGCCCATCAGGGCGATTCAGCCCCTGATCAGTGTACTCCTGATGGTGCAACGAAGAATGGCCCTCCAGGGCATCAGTTGCTGCAGCCGAGTGATGATCCATGCGCAGCAAACTAGGAGACAAGCGGCGAATCCTCGATACAATCTCAACACCACGAGGGGTTTGCGGGTTAGGATTATACGGAGTTATAGCCACCAATGTCTGTTTAGAAGAAACATGTGAAGAATCCACTGACTTCCCAAGATTCGCCACTCCTGACGACTGAGAGGTATCGATATCCATGCTAGTAGTGTGAGGCCTAGTCATATCCATGGAGCCATCGAACCCCTCCTCCGCTGCCCCATTATCATTGTCAGCGTCATCCCCCTTACGACGCCAAAAAAAGGGAACAAAGTCTGGATCCGGAACAAAATCATCTGCCTCACGACGGAAAATGAATGCATATTCCTTCAGCTTAACCACACATGCTGTCCCAATATACGGTCCAGTCGGGTCCAATTGCTTATCAAGAGGCTTGGAGCAAGGCATCCCAACCAGAATGTGCACAATGCCACGGCTCCTAAGCGTAACAAGATCAACATCCAGAGTTGTCCCAATTAGAGAACCGACAGCCCAAATACCAAGAAAATGCCTGACTGGATACGGAACCCCTGAACGTGGACCCAAACCTGCTCAAGCACCCTCATAGGGAGAACATCTTGTTTCTTCCAGCTCGAAATAGTAGCCTGGGCCGTGGAGGATGGGATACACATCCGCATCCCATTCATCCGCTGTAAGTCCTCGACAGAAGGGAAACCAATCAAGAAAGCATCAGTACCATGAGGCAGAGCCTCCCATGTCCACGACGAACTCGACGGACACATCCTGGATAACAAACTCTGAATGGCTGTCGCAGACACCGGACCACCATCGATCTTCACTAGTGACGTGGGTGAACTCAAAGATAACAGATGGGGTTTGTACACACTATCAGGCAACTGAGCAAAAATTGTATCTTCGGAACCATAACCTGCAGAAAAGGCTGTGGGCTTTGGTAGCCGGAGAGTCGGGCACCTCATGGTTGGGTGTGCTCCGTTATCACAAACAAGGCAATAATGCACTGTTGGACATCCTTTAGAGGAGTGAGTATCAACGGCGCACTTCCAGCACTCAGTACCTTTCTTAGCTTTGCTTACCGCAGCCTTTGCCCCATCCTGGGCAACGGGATCAACAGGCAAGGAAGCACTGACCACAGTAGCAACCACTAGACCAGAAGAGGAAATCGTCGGCGGCCTGGCTGGTTGCACAAACTGACCCGGCAACGGAACCAGCTGAGGCGTGAAGAACTGCTGTTGCATGGGCGCCTGCGGTTGTGCAATGGGCATCATCATCCGCTGAAAATTCTGCTGAACTTGAGGCTGGATCGCGTTCTGCTGGACCCCTTTCTTCTTCTTCCTCTTAGGCCTCGGCAACTGACCCGCCATCAGGGCTAACGGAGGGGCTTTCTGTTGCTGAGCCGTCGGGAACCCAGGCAGAGGCAGTGGAGCGAATAACGGTGGGTACTTGTAGCGCCCCGACCCGGCTACTATACCGTGATGCTGTGTGTCACCGGTTAAGCGATACAACCGGAGGTTACGGGTTTACCAATCCCCGGCCAAAACCTTTGGCAGGTGTTGCTCGGAATTGATCATCGGCAACAGAACACCCCGATTGATGCCTTAACACAGGCACAGCTATCATAGCATAATAGAAAGATCAAGACTTGTGGAACAACTGGCACATCACAGACTCTACGACACAAATCATTATAGTTCAACTCTTATAATAGAGAAAGGTGCAAATATTACAACCAGAGGTCACAGACCCAACAGTACAACATGCGGAAGCGAAGTAAGTTGTCTAACAACAAGATCCAAATATGGCCTAAGAGGCCTACAGATAAACATCCAGCGCCAGTTATTCTGAGATGTCCCAAGCTGCCACCTGGGAACCCCAGACTACTCGTCGAAGTCCACATAGAACCCACCTTCGAGAGCGGTGAAGTCCTCCTCTGAAACAAAACAAACGACGTTGAGTTCGACGAACTCGCAAGATTAAATATAGAGCTTTAGCTCGATGAGGCTTTCAAGGTTTTATGGCTCTTTTGCATAAAGTTGATTTTATTTCATAAACATACTCATGGCATCGTCTAATCAGAATACTTTTAAAAGAAGGTAAGAAACAACTCTTTTCTCTTGATTCACATTCCTCACCATCAACACCATCATCACTGTACCTGTTCATCTAAGGCACCTCCCCGAATCACCCTATAGGAAGTCAACCTTGCATTCGTGAGTGGTACCTCTAGTACCCAATTTTAATCATTCCGTTAGAGTTATTCTATGATCTCAGAATCCGTCACCAAGTTGTCCATAACCGCGGACACGGCTTTTCGAAAAGATTTATCCCTGCAGGGGTGTACAATGTGAAAGTCGCCAGGTTCCCGAGGGACCTCCCAGCTCCTTATCCGTGCGTACCGTCCGGCCCATTGCCTAGCTCTTAGCTCTCTTCCGGGGAAAGCCGGCTGGGTGGGAACGGTTACAACCTTTACCTCGCTTAAGACTAACCAAGGATCATCAGTGGCGGTAGGACTGTCAGGATCACAACACCCCGCCCCACGGCCACTCATTTTCCTAAACACCACAGTCCTCATCTCAGTCTTGGCCACCAACTCAACGCACGCGCAAAGGAAAGCCAAACTAGAAGACCCTCGGCTAGTCCGCCACAAGTTAGTCGGTCGACGAGGTTCCATATGCACTAGTAGGGAAAACCTTATCTGTGGCGCACCAAAAATGGTTACCAGTGGCGCAGTGCACGTGCGCCACTATCGCTCCGCCGGTGGTAACACGTTACCTGTGGCGCACGGCTCGTGCGCCATAGATAACACCACTTATCTGTGGCGCACAAGCTTGTGCGCCACAGATAGCTGGCTCCGTGCGCCACTGGTAAGTGCCACGGGGCACACCTCTTATATGCGCACCACCCCCTGTGCGCCACAGATAAGTAATTCTGTGCGCCACAGGTAAGATATTTTGCAATTTTTTTAAAAAAATGAAAAATTCAAAAAATCAAAAAAATTCAAAAAATTCAAAAAAATGAAATAATTTGGAAAAGCTAAATATTTGAATTTTTTATTTTATTTGCATTTTTTTGAATTTTTTAACCTATCTCATATGATGACTTCCCGCTAGGTCACCCATCCTCAAATTGCTCCAACCCTAGCACGCTTAACTTCTAAGTTCTATCCAGTCCAGCTACCCCTATGCTACTCAAGTCTTATTGATATATATCATATGAACCCTCTTAAGTCTTGTATGTGTATATGTGTGGTATATGTTATATATGTGTGTTTTTAAATTTCAAAATTTTCAAAAACTTCTAAAGTTTCAAAAGGAGATTCAAAAGTTTCAAAAAACTTAAAAAAATCCAAAAAAATCCAAAAAATCCAAAAATTTCAAAAAAGTCAAAACACTTCAAAAAATCAAAAAAGCCAAATAATTCAACAATCTTCTTTGTTATACATTTCTGTGTCTTTGTTTTGAATTTTTTTTATTTTTTTTGAATATTTTATTTTTTTTGATTTTGTAGAAAAAAATCGTCTGTTTGAAATAACTTTTTTTTCTTTTGGAATTTGAGGAATCTGTGAATTGCTGACCGGGTAAACCCGGGTGAAATCGAACTCCTTTTTTTCTCTAGTTTTTTTTGATATATTAAACGCATTTTTTCGACGTCGTATGCAAAAGTTATGGCCGTTTTATATTTTTTTTCTGGTTTTTGCAAAAAAGGTCAAAATTCATATTTCAAAATTTCTATACCAACTAGACACTAAAACCTAACTACATCTCAAAGGATTTAATTTTTTGAATATTTTATCATTTCCTTTTCTTGTTTGCAAAACTGAAAAGGCGATCCACCGGGGGGGGTAAGGGCTCTGCGTAGATTACCAGTGGCGCACAGAACAGCTTGTGCGCCACTGGTAATGCTGTTACCTGTGGCGCACAAGGCCGTGCGCCACTGGTAACTACATTACCTGTGGCGCACAAGCAAGTCTGTGCGCCACAGGTAGTTTCAGCCAGATCTGGGACCTCCAAAAATATCTGGCCATATTTACCTGTGGCGCACAGACTTGCTTGTGCGCCACAGGTAATGCAGTTACCTGTGGCGCACGGACCTGTGCGCCACAGGTAACTGCATTACCTGTGGCGCACAAGCAAGTCTGTGCGCCACTGGTATTCTCTCTCCTGTTTTGACAAATCTGTGGAAACTTACCTGTGGCGCACCACCTTGCTTGTGCGCCACAGGTAATAATTTACCTGTGGCGCACAAAAACCTTGTGCGCCACAGGTAACTTTTTCACAGATTTGTCAAAACAGGAGAGAGAATACCAGTGGCACACAAAATGCTTGTGCGCCACAGATAACTTTTCACGTATAAGCATTTCCCTACTAGTGATGCCCACGCATGGTTGCACGCTCATCTTGGCTCGTAGGCGAGAACTCGCATCTAGGCGGCGAGAACGAGACAACCCACCACATTCCATGTGGCCTCTCATCCCCACCTTCTTAGCATCTTATCAACTGTCACCACATTTCTCCACCATCATCTCAACATTTCACACCTGTTTCCAGCAACACATATATCCATCGTACAACTATGCATATAACTAGGCATGGCTAAGCATCACATAGCATGGATAAGTATCTCGGCCAACAACACAAACCTATGGATAACAGGAGGGGAAACAGATAATGGTATAGGGAACTTAATGCAACTATAGGATACTCTAATCCGACAAAAGTGACATTTGGAATCGCATGCAATAATATAGTGGAGAAAATATTTGCGGAAAACATAAGATAAGGTATGCTCAGAGGGGGGATTACGCTTGCCTGGATCAACGTGCTGGTAATACGGATCCTCGGGGTATTGTTGAGTAACCCCGGTTGCTTGATCTAACGACAAACAAACATCGGAGGAAAACAATTCAATCACCACATATATGTGTAACAAATGCAATGCGCAAACATGATGACATGACAGAATTAAGGTATTGGACTTATTAAAAGCTCTCTAGCAAGATCGACCAATTTTAAATGGGGAGCGGGAAATAATTATTCACCAATAGGGAAAAATTTGCTCTACAATGTTTTTAATGTTTTCCTGTGCTCAAAAATGAGGTAGACATGCATGAAATGATGCTACAAATTAGTCCACAATTTTTGGGAGCATTTTGGGATAATCCACCATTTTTAGAATACACCGATTAACAATTATTACTTTTATAACTTACTAAATTAAATAAGTTCTATTAATATTTTCTTTCCTTTTTTAACTATCTCCTGGTTACAATTTAAATCCAACACAACCCAACTATTTGTAATCAAACCAGAAAGAAGGAATAAAATTAGACGGGAGAAATATTTTTGTACTGCACAAAATCGGAATATCCGAATTTATTTAAATCGGAATATCCGATCGACCCAGAGTTTCGAAAAAACGGCTAAGGACAGGAGAAAAATGGTACTGACAGAAATCGGATAGTCCGATGCTTGCAAACCTCGGAAAATCCGATGCTACGAGGCAGTGAAATTTTCCTAAGGACCTAACATGCACGCGTACTGGCTTGCGTCGGATAATCCGGTCGTTTTTGGTGGTAAAAGAACAATCTTCTCCTTTAATCATATCATAAATGGAAAGTATTCAATTAGAACATGAAAACGTGACTCAATTGGTCTTAGTTAGTCTTCGGAATATCCGAGCGGCATCGGCACGCACGGCTGCGTGCTGCACGCCGGCGAACCACGGCGGGAGAGGGAGGGAGAAGTGTCCCGGAGGGGAGACGTGCTCACCCTGGTGGCGTGGAGGTACTCGGGTGGACCGGAGTTGCAACGACGGCGAGGAATTTCTCCGGTGAGGCCGTGGACGGCAGCGGCGAAGTCACGGATGGCTCGGGCGATTCACGGCGTCCCGCTTCGATTCCCTCGGCGGAGATGGAGAGGAGGTCGAGGCGAAGCCGTTGGTGCTCTTCGATTTGGAGGGGATGAGCTCAATCGACGGCGGCGTGCCCAGCCATGGCGCGGCGGAGGGAAGCTCGGGGAGAGGGAGACGTGGGGCACGGGAGCAGGTGAGGGAGGGGAGAATGGGCAGGAGGGGCAGTGCGACGACGTGGAGCTCTTCTCCCGCAGGGGTGAAGCAGAGAGGAGGGGGGCCCGAAGCGAGGCGTGCTTGAGGCACGGCCACGGCAACACGCCGTGCGCGGCTTTGGCGGGAGGAGAGAGAAGAGACGACGTTTTTGCCAATACCCCCCTAGAAGTTTTAAAAACATCACGAACAGGTCCTTTTCCAGTACTGGTTGCACAGTTTTGTAATTAATTGGGGCAGTTAAACTCTTCCAAAAATTCTGTAAATTTTTGTGTAGCCTCCTTGTACCTTGGGCCAACACCCATAAAAATTTCAAAGCAATTGGAGTCCATTTGCTTGGGGAATAAAATAGGAAGTTGCTTTAGGCAGTTTTGAGAAATTCCAAATAATACTCCTTTAGAATTTTTAAACAAGTCAAAATATTGATTTCAACTCTTGGAACTTCCTCGACAAATATCAGTTGTCGAAGTACTTTTGTTTGCAACTTTGAATGCTTTCATTGCTTTGTGGAAATGTTGGAGCAAGTTTTGTATTTTAGTTTTCCAACTTTTGACAAACCAAATTAGTGTGTTGTTTAGCAATTTAAATGGATGCGATGATACATGCATGCCCTGATGCAAATGAGAACACAAAAGTGAAAATTTGGTACACAAATTTTGGGGCTGTTACAGTACTGCATCTGTTGAGGAGGAGGCATGTACGCCGGCAGTCCCGGTTGCCGAGAAGGGTTCTGAAGCGGACGGAACTGGGACGAACTCGAGGGTGGCCTGAACTGAGTGGCCATGACCTGAGCTTGCCCGCCTGCTTGCTGTGGAGGCACAAGGCTGGGCTGCATCCCTGTCCCTTGCCCTTGGAACGGAGGTTGAGGTTGGAGAGCTGCGGCAGGGCGAGGCGGTCCCGGTCGAGGACCAGTGAGCGACTGAGACACGCCCCCCTGCTGAGGACGCTGCGGGGCCGCCATGAAACCGGAAGACGCCGCCGCGACGGACACAAACGTCCGATCGCTCCGGACTTGCGACGGCGAGCGAGCAGACAACGACAAAGCGGCGGACGGAGCAGGAGAAGGAGACGTCGTGCTCGGTGTCGCGGCTGATGAGTGGCGGCGGGAGGATGACTGCGAGCCGACGGAGTTGCCTTGGAGACGTATGCAGTCCGAGCTAGGGCTATTTCTGGGCGGACGGCGCAGATACGCGCACAGATTTGGACGTCCCAGATCAAGCACTGCATGGCTAGTGGGGCTCGACCCATCGATCTTCGGATTTTGAATCGCCGTGTCCTTTGATTTCGCCGCGCCGGCCGGATCGGCCGTTGCAGATGACGGCAAAGCAGCCGCCGGCGAAGGGGACTGCCGCTTTGCACGCACGGCCTTGTCGATGAAGACGCCGAGCACCGGAGGGGGCGTAATCCGGCGAGGAGCCAGAGGGCCTCGCCACGGCCCCATCCTAGGCGGCGTTCGAGCCAGCCGCATCCCGGACGGCGAAGACGCCATTCCTCGGCACTCCGGCTGGGAAGAAGACCTCGCATGCACCGTCGCTTCCCTGCACAAAGGCAACTCATTAGACTGCTCACCTACGCCCGACGGCGAGCCGCGCTCCCAGAACCTGCTTGAAGGCAATGGAAACCCGGCATCTGACCAAAATTCTTGAATGAGCTCCGCATCGGATCTCGCTTGTCGTTGCACAACCGGCGAACCCTGTGGCGGTGCCTCCTCCTCGCCCAAAGCATCAAGCGCAACGTGCATGGAGATGTGATCCTTCTCCACGCGCGGCGACCGAACCGGCGAACCCAGCAAACTCAGATCCATCTCCCCGGACGGCGCCGCCGTCAGCGCGTCAAGACACTCGAACCTCGAACCTGAACACCCCGGCCCCCACGCCGGCGGTGCCAAGGTGGTGCGCCGTCGCCCTACCATCGCCCCATCAGTCGCACGCACCTCCGCTCTTCATGCTTTTGGTTAATGATGGAGTTGCCAAAACATTCAGACGGTTCCATTTTGAGACATACTGGCCTCTTGTTGCTGGGTTCCGTTTTCGACGCTAGCCGTCCTTTTAATCTGTCCGGAGATAAGTCTCCCAAGTCATCATCACCGTACGTGATCGGCGTGTGATCGTGACACGTACCCATCGTTTGTTTCTTGAGAGCATATCCAAAGTGACATTTTCTGCGTTTATTCAATACGTACTGAGGCCCAGAGCATACCCGATGGCAATCCTGGGAATTACGCCAAAGCACGCGAAGGAAGCTTTCGCTACAAGGAATGGCCAAGAGGTAAAGCTAGTACACAGAGCGACAGATGCGAGTGCGACCATCGCGCGTGGTGCGATCGCCGTGGATCTGAGCATTCCACAGCTGTCTACGAAGCAGTGCATGGTGCCAAAGGTGAGGCAGATACCTTCATGCAGATCGGCGTACACCGAGCGGTGGGCCGGCGGGTGGAAGGTGTACTCGAAGGAGCCGAAGCGGATTGGCTCCTTGGTGCTGCAGACGTCGGTCTTCAAAGTCGATGGAGCCGGTGCGACCATGGTTCCAGCGCTCGTCCTTCCCACAGACGGCGCCAGTTGACGAGTTGTGGACTCGGCAAATCCCTGGGTCGAGTACCCCGGGTTGATTGAGGGGGAGAGAGTTGAGAGCTGGTGATCACGACGGCTGACAAGCGAGGCATTTACCCAGGTTCAGGCTCCCGAAGGATAACACCCTACTTCCTGCTTGTCTGGTATTGAATGGCGAGTTGTGCCTACAATGGCGAGATGGCAATCTCGTTAGGGTTGGTGGTGGCGGCTATGAGCTTGCTTGCCCTAGACGAAGGACCCTCCTAGCCTTTATATGGTAGGCTAGGTCTCAGGTGAACGGTGCCGATGGCGCTTAGAAGATGATAGGAGTCGCATGACCTATCCGTCGACTATGTTGGGCCGCACGTCGTCCTCCTTGGGCCTTCCTTGGGCCCTCGTCATAAGGCTGTCTTGGCGTGACCCAGGTATCCCCACCGTGGGACAGTCGAAGAGTGACCCCACGACAACGGCGGATTAATCGGGACGCATATACTCTGCGTTGCTTCTCCAAAGGAGAAATAAAACTGCACAAAATATCAGCCCGGAACTCTTGCTCGAATGATCAAGAAGCCGAGCTAGGCCGGGAGAGAGTGAGGTGATCCGGAGCTGAAGGCCGTCGAGGAATTAAGCTCGCCATCTCCTTATCGATTCAAGTTTTTCTCAACTGTGATGCGTGTTGTTCGCTCGAGATAATTAATCTGCGGAGGCCGCGCAAACTGCCATGGTTTTGTGGTGGCTGCGAGTGCTTGCGAAGTGCGTGTGAACTGTGAACTGGTGCTACATGAGAGAATCTGCTTATTTGGAGACGTTGATTAATTGATTCATTAAACATAAAAAAAACGTGCGTGCCGTGGGGCAGCAATTTGATGTGTCTATTTTGTTTTCGACACGCTGGCCGTCCTTTTAATCTGTCCGGAGATAAGTCTCCCAAGTCATCATCACCGTACGTGATCGGCGTGTGATCGTGACACGTACCCATCGTTTGTTTCTTGAGAGCATATCCAAAGTGACACTTTCTGCGTTTATTCAATGCGTACTGAGGTCCAGAGCATACCCGATGGCAATCCTGGGAATTACGCCAAAGCACGCGAAGGAGGCTTTCGCTACAAGGATTAATGGCCATGCAAGAGGTAAAGCTAGTATACATGCAGAGTGGCAAATGTTGGGTGTAGTGGAACGGGCACCACCGAAAAGGCAACAAACAAAGCCAAGCGTTGACTTGAAAAGTTTTAAAAAAAGTCCTCTTGAAATATATCCGCATTCGCACCGATTTTTGGGTAGGTGTACCGATATCTCAGTTTTGATGGTATTGGTCGTGTCGATCCAGCCAGGAGGACAAAATCACTCGCAGGTGAGTGTCAGAGCGCCCAGAAAGTACGGCGACACCTGGCCCTCCGCTTCCTGACAACGCCTCGCGCGGCGCACGCACGTGGACGACCAGACGCTTCCGTCCCTGACTCCAGCCGGCGCGGCGCTCCCGGTCAACTTTGGATTACGTACTCGGGGTGCTGCTCAACTTTCTTTACTTAACCGTCGTCAAGCAAAGAGCACTTACGTACGCACGCTGACGAGAGCGATGCGTTTCATGGAGATTTATTCTTGTGCCGCAACTTCTTTTCTGTTCTTTCCCCGGTCTCGCCGGACGGACGGACGGTGGTTGCGCCGCCCACATCCATTGTGCTTCAATGGATGGATGGCTGGTTGACCAAATGCCGCTTAATTGCGTTGCCCAAACCGTTGTTGATCCTCCGCACACTTATATTGTTTCTCCCTGACGTTGTACGCCAAAAGTATACAAATAAATCACGCCCCAACATTCGTCAAAAGATAAACAACGAAACAATCATGGAAATTCACTTTGGTATTTCAAAATGTCCAAAAATTCTGAAATAAAATTTCGTGGATAGATCTTCATATTCTATGTGTTCACGAGGTCGTTTCACCAAAAACCGATATATTTTGTACCTTGTGTAAAAAGACAAAAAAAAAGTGTCGTGAAAAGCCTTATTTTAGCACCAATTTTTTCTTTTTATAAAAATCACAAAAAATGTCGGTTTTTCATGCAACGACTTTGTGAACACATAACATGTTAAGACCTACACGCGAACATTTTTTCTAATTTTTTTGACATTTCAAAATATGTGCAAAATGAAACATCACTCCCCAATCAATCACTACTACGTACAACTTAGATATACGGAACAAAGAAAGACCATTCAGGTCAGAATTCTACACAAACATAGGTGTCATCTATTTCATTGTCTCGTTGCGAAGTATCTTCCCCGTCCCACAAAAGGAAGCACTAAGGGTGTGTTCGGTTTGAGAATATGGAACCATTGCATTCTACCAGAATGGAACCGTCCCATTCTTGTGTTCGGTTTTGGAATGGGGTGAGGATGGAATGGAATGTGGTGAGAATGGAATTATTCCTAATGTCGATTAATTATTCCTAAACTTGATTAAGTATACCTAAACTTGATTAATTATTCCTAAACTTGATTTATCATTCCTAAACTTGATTAATTATACTAAACTTGATTAATTATACCTAAAATTGATTAAATTAGAGAGGGACAGACAACCATTCCACTTGGTCCGGCCGAGACGAGTGCATTCCGCATTTGGAAGGAATATTCCCTTCCTGGGAACCACTTCGTTCAATTCCATTCCAAAACCGAACACAAGAATGAGGTCTGAGTGTGGAACGGTTCCATTCCATTTCACTCCATTCTCAAACCAAACACACCCTCAGAGCATCTCCAACCACAAGCGTCAAAATCGGCCCCCAAACTGTCCGCGCACACGTTCGAACGTGTCGGCGGACAGTGACTGGACAACCCTAAAAAGATGCTTCTACAATCACATATCTCAAATTATAGCAACCAAATTACTACAAACCATGCAACGTACTAGGCTATTCTACATCCTATCCTACTCGTCGTCGGAGATGACGATGACGTCTGCGCCAGGGCTGGAGGTGTCCTGCGCGTCCTCATCAGAGTCAGACAAGGAGAAGGAGAAGGTCGGATCTGCCTCGTAGTGGTGCCCTTGCTTCATGTCGTCTTCGCCTTCATTTGCTCGTCGACGAAGTTGACCCTGTTCCTCATATGACCGATGAGGATGCGGTCAGCCGCCTCCGCCTGGTGCTGCTGCTCGGCCGCACGGTGCTCGGCTTCTGCCTGGATCCGTGCCTGCTCGGCCTCCACTTGCGCCCTCCACTGCTCTGCCGCCTCCGCCTTATGTCAGGCTTCTTCTTCCTCCACTCTTTGGCGGAACTCCGCACCCGTCATGTGGATGAATGCGGGCTCTGCCTGAAGATGAACAACGCCAACGTCCGCCAGTGCTGTCACCTCCGCCGCGTCGCGCGCCATCGCCTCCCGGTAGATCTCTGCCCTCTTCTCCGGTGTGAGCTTTGCGCAGACGGTCGGAAGGCGACGAGGCATGGTGGAGGTGGAGTATGAGGAAGAGTGGAGGAGTTTGGGGAGAAGAGGAGTGCGGCGGCAGACGAGGGAGTGCGGGCTAGGGTTTGCTCCGTCCCTCCACTTATAGGGGGAAATGACCTCCTCGGGCGGAGTGCCGACCGGTACGCCATGAATGCCGATGACGCGTGGATGGCCGGTCAGGGAGACCTCTACGCGTGGACGATCGGTCATGCGTGGGGCCGCCATGCCAGCGTCAATGGGGCGGACGCGTCCGGGCTGTCCCAAACCGCCCCACATATGGGCTGGTTTTTGGGTGTGTCGGACCGCCCAGTCGTTTGGAAGATGCTCTAATTCCATGGTATAGCCAAAACGACAAGTTCTCTTCCTATCCACAGACCACACGGGACGGGGCACTAGAGAAAGGACAGTCAAATTCAAAAGGCATGATTTCCTTTACCCTGGTCGAAAAGATTAGAAAAAGGCGTCGAACTTGCAATTCTTTGCCCCAATCATGTGAGTGGTGAATCGGAATCCACGACACGAACATTTTGGCGAAGAAGCTAGCTAGGCTACAAGCTATGCTAAGCTAAGCTATGGATAAAAGTAAAGTGCACTGCACGTACGCTACTCCTTTGGACCGAACATTTTACCTCTTTATCGATCGCTATCTATCTCACATATACTTATATCTCTTCTGGCCGGCGGTGCATGATTTTTCTGAGGTCACTGTCCAAGTATCCATCGCCGTCACCAACACTTTTGGGAGCAGGGTATTTCGATCAATTAGGTGCCGCCGCCCACACCCCCACACGGCACCTCACCAAAATTTACTGGATCGTACGTCCTCAAAAATATCAGCCCGGCCGGTGCTCTCTTTGTGACTGTTCTAAATGATGAAGATGAAGAAGCCGAGGCCGCGGGAGAGCGAGGAAATCCGCGAGAGAGCCGAAGGAGAAATTAAGCTCGTACGTCATCTCCTTGTTGGTTTCAGCCGTTTTTTTTTTTCTTTTTTCTTTTTGCGGCGACTGCATGCGACTATCATAGTGCAGTGCAGATGTGCCCTGTGCGTGTGAAGTGTGAACTGGTGCTACCTGAGAATCTACCCATTCGGTGACATTAACTAATTAGCTAAATAAACAAAACCAAACGTGTGTGGCGTGGGGCTGCAATTTGATGTGGCTTATATCGTTTTCGACGCATTCCGTTGGAAGGTAGCCGTCCTTTTAATCTATCTGTCTGGAGATCGAGTGTAGTCTCCCTCGCAAGTCATTTTTTTTTTTCAAGAACATGCAAGACTTGCATGTCATGACATTAAGATTAGAGAGAGTTTTGCTTGCTCGGTATTTGCTTGCTGGTTGTCACTTGACAGTGATCCATATCGTTCTTTGTTGTTCAAGGCAGAAGTAAAAAAGTACCACTCTGGAAGCCTGCACTGATCTCCAGAACATCCTTGTAAAGTCGAGAAATTACGTGAAACGGGCCAAATGGTGGGTGTAGTGGAACGGGCACATCCGAGAAGGCAACAAACATAACTTTGAAAAGGTTGGAAAGGGCCTGAATTTGCCCTGAAATATATATATCTAGACAAAATACATGTATCTAGTGGGCATAGATTCGTCTAAATTCATATGTATCTAGTTAAGTATTTAGACTAAATACATGTGTATCTAGATAAAGTTGTGCCCACTAATATGGATCGGAGGGAGTACCTGAATTCGCACCGATTCTTAGACGTTTCTTGGATGACAAATAAGCTCTTGTTCAACCCCAAAAAAAACTAGTGCATCGCGCATAGGAGCGTGTCTCGCACGCGGAGACAGCGCGTGCTTGGAGACATCTCCTCTTCGTTCGTATCGATGGAGCTGGACCAATGTTACACAATACAAAAGACTATAGATTTCCATCCCCACGTTTCACTCTGGCCATCAGTTGGAGCATGGTACGTATCTGGTAACTCATCTTGAGTCCTACCCTCACTACCTGCGGGGTACTACAGTCCATTTTCATACATAACCTAAACATTTAACCCATATCAACACATACTCCACTTCACATACGAAAAAGTTCAGACGGAGCCTGAGCTCCAGGTGGCTCGTTTTTTTTTTCAAAAATTCAAATCCAGCACTTTTTAGTTTCCAAAAATCGTGACGGAATAACCAGTGGTTACTGGTATATATTGTCTAGATCTACAAGCGTGCAAAATTTTAAATCAAAACTCGGTGTAGTTTGGGCTACGCAACAAAGACAAATCGGAATTTTTTTAAATTTTTTTGAATCTGCATATTGTTTATCGCCCAGACCAGAATACAACGAATTTCACGTTGAAACTTTGCAGACTTGTAGATCATATAAATATATGTATCTGGGATTCTTTTACCGATTTTTTGAAACGTAAAGAAACTTTATTTTTTCAGAAAACGAGCTACATGGAGCTCCGGAGCCAAAACGCCTCACTCACTTCACATAGGTCTTGTTAACACATTTTATTCAGGATTTACACAGGTTTGAGATGGATGTATCAACAAAGAAACTTCTCAAGGTCTCGACTTTGGTGAATCACTTGAGTCATGAATGTCCTTTTTCCTTCGTGAAAGGTATGATTTAGAGTGCGAAGAAAACAAGTGAAACATGTTCTTCATCAAGGTTTTCGCACGTGTTCTACAAAAAGTCAAACATGAATATCAATCATTCTAAAGACGTGCCACAACTTGATTTAGAAAACATTAAGAATCTTTTTGTAATTTTATTTACCACATAATCAATCATCACGGACGGTGTTTATAGGAAAACATATACAATATCATATAAATATAATATATAATACATTTCATGACGGCTGTTTTATTTCTAAAACTTTGCCAGAATCTGCTAAGTATGACTTTCCGCAAAACTAATAAGTAATATGCACTATATTTTGATATAGAATGGCAATAGTGATTACACTTACAAAAGCCCTCCTCGTTCCCTTCCAAAAGAAAGCAATCATGACGGATTTGTTTGATTCGAATCACCATACACTTCCATCCTTAGGTAGAATGTGCGCATTAAAAAATGCCTACAATTAAATCCCATGCTTAAGTTGATGGATTTCTACATCGACGACCAAATTTGCAGAAATCATATTTTAATTATTACTTGCATGCACAACACCCATTGATTTAATCTTCGCTTGCATGTTTGAATGGTATTGAATACATGTGGAGGAGCTGGAGGCGCGCCCGCTTTTGTAAGCTGCACTAGTGGAGGGGGGGGGGGGGGGGGGTGGGTTCTCCGAGCGCTCTCGTTCAAAACAAAGTTAGGGAGAGAGGGTGTGAGGGAATGCAGGGAGCGGGGCGAACAAGACTCCCCGAGATGTAATTCTATTCTAAACCTTCAGAAAAAAATCCTCTAGTGATCCATTACAAGCTAGAAGGAGGGGGGGGGGGGGGGGGGGGGTGGCCCCCCCCTAACATGTGCATAGCTCCGGCGTTGCATGGCGGGGGCGGCCACTGTGAGATGCTTGTTGAATGACGCTTGCTGGAGGTGGAATGAGGGAGGAGAGCATGGCAACCCATCAAAAGAATCTAGTATATATAATCCCATAGTGAACGTCTCCCTCACTTCATCACACCACACCAACTTTCGAGCGCACGCCCGCCTCTCGCTTTCACTCTGCAGGAGCAGGACGTTGGACTGCGCAGATCTGCTGTCAATCTGCAGGACATTGGAAGGGGACCGACTGTGAGCCGCTACGAACAGTTCTGTTGCTGTAAGTTCCCTCTGAATTCTGTTACTATTGAGCTGAGCATTTAACATATGTATATAAGGTCCGGTCCGTGCGAACATGGCTGGACGACTGAATTAGCAAGTGCATCTAACAGAGCGTGTGTCTCGCAGTTGGGGACAGCGCCGCCTTGTTCGTATCGATCCAGCTCGACCAAGAGCAAGGCACACATGTCCATGCCAGAACAAAACATTAAACAATCTAGTGTACAAACGAGTCGGCCTAACTCGATTTTGCTTCGCCGTGTCGTGTCGTGTCAAGCCACGAGAAAGATCCTAGACACGTGTACATCTGCTTCCCGGCAAACCCTTTTTCTTTGCGCCTTGACGTGCGTCACCGCGCGCCCCATGCGACCAGACGCTTCCGTCCCTGGCACGCGGGGCCCGCCTGCCAGCCGCTTCTGTCCAGCCCAGCCCAGCCGGCGTGGGGCTCCTTGCCGACTTGACATTAGTCCGGGTGCTCGTCAACTTTTAAAAGTTTCAATTAAGGGCCATCGTCAATGAGCACCTACGTACGCGCGCTGACGAGAGCGATGCGTCCCATGGAGATTCATTTTTGTGCCGGGCGGTCACGCGGTGGAGTGCCCGGTCACCGGACGGATTAATTGGATGGTGGTTGCGCCGCCCAACATCCTTCCTTTGTGCTTCAGTGAATGGATGGATGGATGGTTGACCAAATGCCGGCTTAATTGCTTTGCCTCCTCTCCGCCCGTCCATGGGAAATGAGGATTGTCTCGTGTGACGCTCACCACACTAATCAATCCGTAACGCCCAAACGGTTGTTGACCCTCGGCACACTTTATTGTTTGCGGGTGTGATATTGACCGTGTTCCAAAATGTAAGAGATTAATCTTTAATTGTACGTTTTTTACCATTCAAAATGGACTAATGCCATGAAAAATATATGAAAAAAGTATACAAATCACCCCAAAATCACTCGTCAAAAGCTAACCAAAGAACAATTTTTTGACCGTAACCGGCAGGAGCTCTGCCATTGCATTATTAGAAGAAAGAGTTGGTCCAGTTAATATGGGAAACCAGACCCAAAAACCATACAATACTCGGTTAATTAAGGGAAACCGAGCGAAAATCACACTCCACGGCCACACAACCTAGCAACACTAGGATTGGAACATCACCGCGCAACGCGAACACTAAGCACCACGGTCGCTGCAACTCCAACGCATAAAAACGCGTCCGCGACCAACGTGGAGAGCAACCTTGTCGCCCACATGACACAAAGGTCAAACCCTCGAAGCTACGAAGCTCTCGGGGCCGCCGCCCCAACATCCAATTCTCCAGCATGCCCTGCATACTCCACCATCACCACCTTCCGGGGCCGCCACCCCGACATACCACTGCTCGAGCTGCAACGCCACACGGCACAGCTGCCTGTAGCCCGAGCTACACAGGATCACTGCCCGCAGACCACGGCCGCCACACCATGCCCGAGGCGCCGCCCCGACATACCATCCAGCCATCCCCTCTGGGATGCACCGACCAAGCCGATGACCCTGCCGCTCATGGTCACCACCCAAGCTGCGTCAAGTCGAAGCCCTGCCCCATGGAGCTACCACCGCACCGCTGCCCGAGGCCGCCGCCTCGACGTACAATCGCTACTTAGATAATACAGAGCAAAGAAAGACCGTGCATTCAGGTCAGGCATATGTGCGTCATCTGTTTTACCGTCTCGTTGCGAAGCATCTTCACCGTCCCGCCAAAGGAAGCACTAAATCCCATGGAAGAGCCAGACGACAAGTTTTCTTCCTATCCACATACCACACAGGACGGGGCACTGAAGAAGGATCTGTCCAAATCAAAGAGCATGAATAAATTCCTTTCCCCTGATCGAAAAGATTAGAAATGGTGTCAAACTAAATTGCAATTCTTTGGCCCAGTCATCACCACGACACCATCTCACTGCCGCCACGATGAGTGGTGAAGCGGAATCCACAGACACGAACATTATTGGCCAAGAAGCTAGCTAGTCGCTAGGCAAGAAGCTAAGCTCAGATAGGGATAAAAGTTACCCTGCGCATATGCTACTCCTTTGGACCGAACATTTTTCCTCTTTATGGATAGCTATCTATCTCACATATATATCTTCTGGCTGGGCCTGCTTGATTTTTTTAGGTCACTGTCCAAGTATCCATCGCCGTCACCAACTTTTGGACAATTGGAGCAGGGCCGCCGACAGACCCCCACACGGCACCTCACCAAAATTTCCTGGATCGTCCGCGACTGCGTGAGCTCTACGGCGCGTATATACTCTGTGTTGCGTCTCCAAAAGAGAGCTAAAACTGCACAGAATATCAGCCAGCCCGGTGCTCTCCTTGTGACTGTTCTACTGCACGCCGAGGCCGCGATCGAGAGAGCGAGGAAATCATAGCCGAAGCCGAGAAATTAAGGTCAATTTGGACACTGTTGACCTCTGGATGAAACTATAACACAAAATGAATCTCCAGCGAAACTATTTCACGCATCTAACCCGCCTAACGATCAGGCTTTACACTACACTGTGTAGCGCCTTACGATCAGACTTTACACATCCGATGTGTAGCGCCCGATCCTAAGGCGCTATACTCCTGGCTGTTTTCAGATTTCATTAGAAAACATACTCCTAAGTAGACATGCGAATCGAGCAGGCGAGATGGTCACAGGGATGCGTGAGAGGTGGATAAAAGAGCCCTCCTGTGGATGCCGTGCAGTGCAAGCTACCGGTTTTTTTTCTTGTGGTGAATGCGCGCGAGCGCAGGTGAAGTGTGAACTGGTGCTGCATGAGAATCTGCTTATTTCTGGACGGTAACTAATTACCTGAATAAACAAAGCAAACGTGCGTGTGTGTGTGTGAGGCTGCAATTCGATGTGTCTATTTAATTAGTTTTCGACACATTCCGTTGGAAGGTAGCCGTCCCTTTTTGTCCGGAGATAAGTCTCTCAGGTCATCATCACCGTGATATGTACTCCGTACGATCGATCGTTACACGGACCATCGTTTGTTTGTGGCGGGTGTTGTTGCTGGCGGCTGCAGTATGTCAGTCCAGAATGATATTTTTCAAGGCAGAGTAGTGCTCTAGCGGGAAACTGGACTGAGAGCTCTCTGGAACATCCCTGTAAACTCGAGAAATTAGTTGAAAGCACTCGACGTAGGCTTTCGCTACAAGAAATAGAAATGCATGGTCAAGTGGTACAGGTTTGAGCTGGAGATAGAGATAAAGCTAGTAATATACAGTCCCAATGGTGGGTGGGTGTAGTGGGACGGGCACGTCCGAAAGGCAACAAACGAAGCCTGGGCCCCCAGCAATTTTGCAAAATCTCTACTACCCCTATATCTACCGTGGCCTGTAGCCCATAAAGCCCTTTCAGTCCATATCGATTAGGCCATAAACCAGAGACGAGCTTCTTTTCGACAGTTCGCTCGGTCGCTCCTCGTTCCCAATCCGCTCCTCGTCTCCTCAACTGGTTGGATGGCGACATGGCGTCACGATGGAGTGGCCGGCCGGTGGGCGGCGACGGGTGGCCGGTGGTCCGCTGGGATTCGTCTCGTCCGCGCCCAAATCAGATTGGGCACCGTGCGCGACGAGAACTGAGCAGCACCAGGGGTAGCAGCTAGCGTGAGTGCCCAGGCCCCGGGGTAGTGGCTAGCTGCTGAATTCCTACAAGGCTCCAACACGCTGCAAGCTTTTCTCCTCCTCGCTGCTGTAGTATGTTTCGGTGTTCCAAAAAAAAAAAAAACTAGCTTGTTGTGAAAATACTACTGTCTAGGACAAAATCAATCTAATTATATGTTTCTGAAAATGCTACAAATTTTTGCTCGCTGTTGTGGTATGATATGGTGTTCCAGAAAAAATACATTTCATTTTGCACGTTCGCCCCCCCAAAGATTTTGTTCAAGGTCCGCCACTGCTTGTAAAGTCGAAAAATGCCTCTGCATTTGAGCCGAATTTTAGCTAGGCGTATATATCGTCCTGGCAAGTTATGCGTATGCACGCTCGTCTGCCGCAAGGGTACTTTACTTTGCCAGACAAAGGATAGCAAGGTACTACGTACGTACCATGTTAATTCCACTCTTGCATGCACCCGAGTGTTAATTGGCATCGAGCTCATGCGTGGAGACAGCGCCTCCTCGTTCGTATCCACCGATCGAGCTCGACCAAGCTGCTCTGCTCTTCTCAGGCACGCTCCACGCGTACGTGCAACACGTCACGATCACGAGTGAGCCCAAGCAGCGTGTACGTGTCCTTCCCAGAACGTACGAAACACCAAACAAAAGACCATCAAACGTGTCGGCTAACTTCGATTGCTTCGCCGTGTCGGGTCAGTGTCAAGCCAGGAAGAAAACCAGCAGGTGGCGGAGAGAAAGCTCGCTCCCGAACGAATGGATCGCCACGTCGGCTAGCTCCCTCCCAACATTGCTTCGCCGCGTCGTGTCAAGCCAGCCAGGAGGACAAAAAATCCCAGAAAGTTCGGACACGTGGCCCTCCGCTTCCTGGCAACCAGACGCTTCCGGCCCTGGCGCCCGGGGCCCACCTGCGAGCCCCCGTCAGTCCAGCCGTCGGTCAACTTTGGATTAGTCGGGGTACTGGTCAACTTTAATTAAGTTTCTTTACCTAACCGTCGTCGACGAGCACATACGTATGCGCGCTGCTCCTGCTGACGCTTGTGCTGACGTCATCGATGCGTTTCATGGAGATTGCCTTTTGTGCCCGGCGGTCACGCGGTGGAGTGCCGCATCTTCTTTTCTTGCTCGGTCGCCGGACGGACGGTGGTTGCGCCGCCCACATCCATTGTGCTTCCTTCAATGGATGGATGGATGGCTGGTTGACCAAATGCTGCTTAATTGCGTTGCCTCCTCTCCGTCCATGGGAAATCAGGATTGTGTCGTGTGACGCTGACCACACCAATCAATCCGCAACGCCCAACGGCTGTTTACCCTCGGCACACTTAATGTCTGCGGGTGTGATGTTCACCTTGTTCCAAACTGTAAGACGTGTTTGGTTTTACATGATCTTTAATTGTACGTTTTTTACCATTCAAATTGGAAAACCTAAATTCACTACGGATTATGTGCATTCAATAAATCAATGCATTGTCACTAGTACCTCTTTTTTGGTTCATGAGACCCTGGCCCTTATCTAAAAAATCATCCTAAATAATAATCACGTGTGATTCATTGTTAGAACATGCATGATGTTAATACAATTTGCGCATCATCTCTCTCCCCCATGCGTTGGTTAGTTATACACCAATGTGAATATTAGACTGACTATACACAATTTTAAACGCACGTTTGACTCTCGCCAGTAGTGGAGCATGATATCTTGTAACTTATTCTGTTTCTACCCTCGCTACCTATTGGGTACAGCCTATCTTCATACATGACCTAAAAATTTAACGCATATCAACAAATGTTTGCTACAATGATTGACGAGTTTGAAATGTCGATGGTTTTTGCGGCTTTCGATCTTCCATATTTCGACAGATGATTTCTGTAGCTTTGTAATATTGAGAGAAATCAAAGGTCTCGGTGCAATTCCAATCCAAATTTCAAGTCAGCGAGATGATCTGTACTTTGCGGGGCCGCATCAAGATGATTGTGACTGCCCTCCGTTCCAGAAAGTAAGACGTTAAAGGTTTTCGTGTACAAATTTCGTCACGCTACGAAATTTCCTAAGTTTCCGAAACTGCCCTCCCGCACTCGCCTTCACTCGCGCAGCGGCGCAGAGCCGCAGACCTATCTTCCCCCTCGCTCCCGGCTCCTTCTCGCTCCCCGCCGTCGCCGTCGCCGTCCCGCTCCTTCTCGCTCCCCGTCGATGCCCTCCTCAGATCCCCAACGCTCCCCACCGCCCCCTTTATCCCTGCCGTCGGCTCCCACGGCCGCCCCCACCGCTCTCTCACACCTCACATCCCGCGTGCGACACGAGTGTTGGTCAGAGATTCGATTTTTATCGCCGGCGACGAGCTTCTGGGCGACGGAGGCGATTGATCTGCGTGTCCCAGCGCTGGATCTTCTTGCGCCATCGCTGGATCTGGGCGACACAGGCGCTGGATGTGGAGTTGCGTCCGAGCGGCGGATCTGGACGGTGGCGACGGCACGGGCGCCGGGTACTGGAAGGCCACGGGCAAGGACCGCGAGATCCGGAGGGCCCACAGCGGCACGCTGGTGGGGATGAAGAAGACCCTCGTCTTCTATCGCGGCCGCGCGCCCAAGGGACAGAAGGCCCATTGCGGTGGTGCGGACGTCCTGGTGACGGGCGGCGCCGGGTACATCGGCAACCACACCGTGCTGCAGCTCCACCAGCAGGGCTTCCGCGTCCTCGTCGTCGACAGCCTCGACAATGCATCCGAGCTCGCCCTCCACCGCGTCCGCGAACTCGCATTACCGCACAACGCCAAGAACCTCGAGTTCCGCCAGGTCCGTGCGTACCCCTTCTCCTCTGTTCCGTTTCCTCCATCCCCTGCACCATGGCGTAAGCTAGCCACAGGGAGCTCTAGGCAGATTCTTACAGCTGCTCTGTTGAAGTACAGTGGCAATGATCCTCCTAGGAGTAAACTGAACATGAAAATCAACTTCTAATCTGCTTGCATTTGTTTGCTTGCATTTTTGTTCCAGAATAACTACTCCTATTGCTTGCACTGTTTGTAACTTACACACAACACACAAGTTCTGACAAGTATTGCTTGCACTGTTTGTTTGGAGATGAAGTCACTGGACAAGTTCTCACAACGTACAATTCATATTAGACAAACAAGTTGACACAACATATAATCCATACATTACACACAACATATAATCTGTAAGCATAATTGCACTGAATTTTGGGGGTTTTCTTCAAGCATAATTGCACTGAACTATAATTTCTTCGACTGTTTGTTTGGAGATGAAGTCACTGGGCATCTAGGCCTAGCACCTTTAGGGCATTAGCATACACTTCTGCGGGACAGTACATCCTTTCAGGTAGCATCCCAAGTCTCTCTAGTCTGTCTTTGTTAATATGAGGTGGTGTGTAGTCATTTCCTCCACTGTGGTTCATGATTGCCATCATGCAGCACTGCAAGGTTAGGAAAATTCTATTGAGCTTGTAGGAGTCATATTCCTTGAATTCTTCAAGAACTCCTTCAATTAGTTCTTGTATTGTTCTTGGGCTTCTTTTATCTGTTAGAGATTGTATGGAGTTGAAGTACCCAAGATCAAGGACGTTCAAATCTGGGCTGCAAGCTGGCTGTTGAATCAGTCGAATATCAAGCCCGGTCTTCTCCACTGCCGCCATGAATTCTGGGTCATTAGGCAGTATATGAGGTCTAGCATTGTCCTGTTGGATGTATATTATCTGTCCAGGTTCCTTGTCTGGCCAAGCAGCCACTATTGCCGGCAAGACCTTGTCAATGAAGAACTCTCGCATCACTTCCCGATTGACTTTCAATGCTTTAGTCTCTAGTGTACCCTTAGGCCTATTATCACTCTTCCTATCTGCTGGGACTTCTCTAACAAAAGGCCAACAACCTATTTTTCCAGAAAATGTTACATTTCTTGCACTGTCGAACCGAGGCCTTGCTACAGCAGTAAGGAACATCACTTTTACAATGTTGTTTTTTGTTTTTAATATGTCTTCTAGGCTTTTCTTCGTCAGGTAGGAGGTAATAGTTTTTGTTTTCTTTGGTCATGTTGAAGAATTTTTCGTCAACATGCACAATCTTTTGCATCATGCTGAACTTTGGCCTTGCATCTTTTGTTGTTGTCTCATCAAGCATCGACAGGCAGAACTCCACCCTGTTCTTCATATGCTTCTCAGTGAGAACTGGCTGTACAGCATTTGTAACTCTTATTATTTCGTGCGATAGGAACCTCCTGAACAATGTACTGGGGCTGCAGCCTAACTGCCAAGACAGTGATCTTATGGTGGACCTCTTGTTCAGTGGAATAGTTGGGATCATCGCTAGATTAATATCGAGTGCTTTTCTTCCACATCTTCCCTTCCTATTGTTAGAAACATCAACTGGCAAACCATTTTCAATCTGTTTCATTGCTTTCTGCCAAATCCGTTGGATGGCTTGAATGCCAGCTCCAAAGAATTCTGCAATCTTTTTCTTGTCATCTCTTTTAAATTTTCCACCATTGCTCATGCAAACAAAATGCATTGCCACATAGGCAGCATATTTCTCCTCGTCAGTGAGCAGTTTTCTTGTTCTCTTTGCCTGCTGCACACCTACAATAAGAAAGAAGATGAAAAATAAATTAACATTTGCTACTGCTAGGAAATTTGATGGTCTACTGCTTGTGTGCATTATTGTAATTTCGAAAATTCATGAAACTTGCTGAATTTTGCAGGAATTACGGGTCTGAATAAGTTAAAGGAGTACCTGCATTTTGACCTGCTATATTTTCTTCCTCAAGCATAGTTTCTCCTTCAACGGTATTTTCTTCTTCAAGCATAATTTCTCCTTCTTCAATGATATTTTCGTCTGCTTGTACTCCTAAGTTTAGATAGGAAACTCAAGTTTGTGACAAATTCATGAAAATTCATTGGAATGTTGACAAGTGCATGCATGAAAAGTTGAATGTTTAAATTACAGTACACGATGGAAAGTTGTGGTACTGTTTACTCTTGCATTATTTGATGATTCAGTGTAATGTTGACAAGTGCAGGCATGACTAGTGCATGAATGACAAGTGCATGCATGAAAACTTGCTAATTCGTTTGTCAACAATCAGTGTGGAGTGTGTTGCCTCAATGATGTGTTCCTACTAGCAGATCGTGTACTGTGTAGCGGAGTAGCAGAGTATCAGTGCAGTATTTAGAGTACTAGGAGTACTACTGTAATTGAAATAAAACTTGCTTGTTCTCTTTGGTTGCTGCAAATCGTCATCTTCTTTGCTAACAACATAACATGCCAATCTCACAGTATTGCACTTTTCAGTTCAGAACTAAACTTGCTGCTTGTGAAGATGACTGAGATTATACCTTCATTTTCAGGTATGTTGCCTAGATCTTCTTCTTCTTCCTCAGGTGGACTCATATTCAAGTCAATGAGCACCATAGCTACTGATTTGGTTCACTGATTGCACTGCCAGGGCCAGTAGTTGGAGAGGCGACGATCTGTTGGTGAATTGGCCTGCTAGGGCGACGAGCTGTTGAACTTGAGTCCTGATGGCGAGACGCTGGGCGAAGAGATCAAGTCCTGATGGGGAGGCGCTGGGGCGAGGAGATCAAGTCTTAGGGAGGCGCTGGGGCGAGGAGCCGGTGATCGTTGGTGGCGAGTTCTTGATGGAGAGCTCCTGGCAGCGGTGAAGAAGAGGTCCTGATGCTGATGCTGAGGCGCAGATCCTGGAACTGGTGGCCGGACTGTAGCAGCTCAGGGACGCGGCTGTAGCGTGGATCCACCGGAGGAGCTCGATCTGGAATTCAAATTTCTTTCCGCTCAGGGACGCGGCTGTAGAGTAGCGAAGCGTTTTCACTTCGGAATGGCAGTGCTTGTAAATTTACCGACTAAGCAGGGGCATACTTGTCAATTGTGTGATTTTTTGTGCTGTCGGAGAATTCCTTTAACGTCTTACTTTTTGGAACGGAGGGAGTACGAACCTACCCCTACATAATACTTTTTCATATTATATACTAAATTTCTAGATATATATATGTGCCAATATACTTAGAGTTAAGCGATGTTGACCAGAAAAAGTCGAGCCTGACTTACTTTTTGTGGCGGAAGAAGTACATTTTTTTACCCGGAAGGGTTTGCAAAGTTCATATTGAAAAATTAAATCAAGATTGTAGCACAATGTGCTTAGTGTCCAATTGGTCTACGACTAGCTTACTGACCTATTGTTAGGTTGGGCTCGATTTCGATGCAATAGAATTCATTAGTTTATTACACTGTGTGTGCATTCAATAAAACAATGTAGTATTACTCCTACCTATTTTCGGTTTATGAGACCCGTCAGAAAAATCATCCATGGGAGCATGTTAGCGCAGTTTAGACGACCAACTCTCTCCTTCATGCATTGGTTAGTTCATATTTTGACCGACCGCTCTCGCTGACAATGTGGGTCTTGTATCGCGTCCGTGAAAACAGAGCTCCAAATTAAAGAAAGTACGTACTCCTAATAGAAATCGGTGGGCCCGACCCCTCTTTTTCAAAACAAAAAACCACAAGATCTCACTGCCGCCATGGTGAATGGTGAATCGGAGTACTAGCGAAGAAGCTAGGCTACAAGCTAGCTAGGGATAAAAGTTACACAACACACTACTCCGTGGATCGAACATTTTTTCCTCTTTACCGCTCGCTATCTCGGAGTATATATTATCTTGTGGCTGGCCTTGATTTTTTGAGGTCGCTGTCCAAGTATCCATCGCCATCACCAACTTTTGGGAGGATTGGAGCAGGGTATTTGCGATCGATTCGGTGCCGCCGCCCAGCCAGACCTCGCACCACACGGCAACTCACCGAAATTTTCTCGCTCGGCCGCAACTGCGTAAGCTCTACGGCGAATTGGACGTACGCCGACCGCGCGCGCACATATGCTCTGCGTTGCGTCTCCGGTAAGAGAATGGAATCAACTGTGCGAAATTTCAGCCCTGTTTTTTGTTCAGGGTTACAGGGAATTAAACTCGTCATCTTGTTGTTGATCTCAGCTGAGCGGGACAGAGACTGCGAGTTCAGTGCAGGTGATTAAGTTCTTGTGGAGGCCGTGCAAACTGCTGGGTTTTCAGCTGACTGCGAGTGCAGGTGTGAACTGGTGCTACCTGAGAATCTGCTTATTTCCGGACGTTAACTAATTAGCAAATTAAACAAAACCAAACGTGCGTGGCGCGCGTGGGGCTGCAGTTTGATGTGGCTATTTCGCTTTCGACTGACGCATTCCGTTGGAAGTTAGCCGTCCTTTATGTCCGGAGAGTGCAGCAGTCTCCCAAGTCATTATCGCCCTCCGTGATCACTACTACGATCATGACACGGACCCATCGCTTGTACGTTTCTCGTATTTGCTTGCTGGTTGTCGCTCGACAGAGATCTACTATATATCTTTCTGTGTTGTTCAAGGCAGAAAATTAGAAGCTGTAAACATGAGAAACTACGCGAAAGCATGCATGCGACGGAGGGTTTAGCCTTTGGTTACTAGAAATGGCCAAGTGCTACAGACTACAGGTGTATCATATCACCGGCCGACTGTTTTGAGTTGGAGAGACACACGTACGGTGCCAGATGGTATGGTGGGTGTAGTGGAACGGGCACACCCGAAAAGGCCAGGCAACAAACAAAGCCAAGCATCTATTATATACTAAAAGCAAAATGAGGTAGTATTTCGAGACACCACGTTAATCCACATAGGTGAGAAATATACAATCCGTTGATTGTAAGTGTGATGGTTGAGATTAAAAGCTAGATAAATTACGTACAACATTAATCGGGTACAAATAAGTCGTTCTGACACGTACAACCAAAAATCAAGTTCCATACAAATCACGTCCCGTGATAATATTTAAACACGACCCGCACATCGTACATGCACCATCAACTGAGATTGATTCTGGTACGTGTCCTACTAGCATGGTCTCCTAAAGTACGGCCCATATGGCCCAATAACAAAAATCGATCCAACTGTTCCAGTTAAAAAACTACAGGCAACGTGATAGATCGCTGAAGGAAATGGACTTGGATTGCTGCTGTCATGATCTCAGGTTGAAACGAAAAACAAAAAAATAATTACTCCATGCCGTGTTTCTCCGACTAAAACACTTGATGTCATACTCAACCGATTTGTCCACGGCATAGTACTCCACAGTCATCTAAACATGTAGGAGTAAACGTGAGCAACACATCTAATTAGGATTTGATCTTGCTACTTACACACACAAACTTAAACCATAAACTTGGGTTTTTTCCTAAATAAAAAAAGACTAATTGATTTTGCACGAGGAACAGATGTTTTGGTCGAAAGGATTATCGCCGACAAGCAATAATAGGCAGCGTAACTTTGATCGCATTAATTTTTGGAAAAAGGTCACACTATTTTTTAATTTATTTCACATAAAGAAGGACTACCGACGTGGAACTGATTCCGTGAAAACTGAAGATCCACATGGTGACACCTACCTATCCGCGCCGGCTAATCAAAGCAACCGGTTTTAAAAATTTGGAAGCCAGACAAAATTAAGATGCGAAATGTGATACAGATTGAAGAATTAATTTGATGGCCAAGTAAAGAGAAGAGATTAACGCATGTAGAAGAGCTGCCCGCCAAAACAAACATTCGATAAAAGGAACGCACTCCAATGCACATCTAGGCACATGATAGAAATATTACCCCTCAACGTTTTTTCCTATTTTGGAGGGGGTGCGGGTTAATATACAACTTCAATATGCCTGTGCGGTGTCCTACCTAGGACAAACAAATCGTGCGACCATACATGGTAGAAAATATCACATATCGATTAATTGGACCAGAAGATATAAAACAATTGTCCGGACTAATACGTTTTTGTTTTTCTGTAGCGTTTTACTTCTTTAATCTTTACGTTTTGGCCAGCAGCAACGCTAATTGCAGTGTGCGTATAACAATATGCTACCATGTCCCTTATCCACCACATATACAACTCTGGCCCGCCAGGATGAATAGAAAAACTATGCCCTTCTTCAAATCTAGGAACAAAGGAAAAACAATATAGAGACAACTAAAACAGTGTCCAACGTGTAACATTAGGCATGCACATTAAAACAGGCAAAAAATCAAAACAGAAATAACAATATTTTATTAATTATGCATGCTTGATTGATAAGAGAAATTTAACAATATTGAAAAAAATACGGGATGTAGCCAATTGTGTACCACAAATATGCAAAAATCAACTTCAAATACTTTATATTTTGGGCTACAAAAAAGTCACAATTAAAAAGTGTTCTATATAGCGACTTATGCATACCAGATTGACAACTAGATTATAATAAACGATATTGTTCAAGGTCAGTTTGAGCAAGATATGAAGACAAAAACAAATATTGTCCTATTTTTTGAACGACACTCAATAGGTGACGTTAGATTCTTGCAGGCACAAAGAATAAACCAAAATCTGAGATTAGTTACAATTAAAGTAAAATTATAGAATCATATATTGTAGACTTTTGGAAAAAGTTGTGATTTACAGCAAATTATATATTTTATTTTGTTCGGATTAGCAATTTCAGCCTGTACCACTAAAATTATAGCCCACCAAGATGCGACACACATATAATAGAACACACCTCCTACATAGTGCGGTCCAGTGTAGACCTACTATCTTACAAGATTCAGCGAACATATTTATGGTTTATCTCTAGCCCAAGATTTCAGCCTTTACTAAAATAAAAAATGCAAACTTGGTGAAAAGATATATCTCTACCCTGATTTGTGGCTTCAAATAAACAAGTATGCACATACTGAATAGTATAATGGCTATTTGTTTAACGCTCGAACTTTCTATTGAAAAATAGCTCCATAAAAATGTATTAGCATGCACAATGTGACCAAAACAGATAAACATGTCTGATATCTTAGTAGAAAGCCAAATATTGGACCATCAATATAGCAAAAACATATTTATTGTTAAAGGACACAACCAATAGATTTTCAATTATTAAAAGACAAAAACAAATACAAATAGTCATAATCATATCCAATATAGCACATCGGGAAGATATTCATATATGTAGTTAACTAATGAAACAAGATGAATCTTCAAAATTGTACCTACATATGTCACAATAAATAGATCTTCATTATTGTACCTAAGAGAGTTCACTAAACTGAAATTAAACAGATCAAAACTTATAGATTTTATAAGTGTGTGCCAGAACGTGCAGTCGTCATCAAACAATTTTATGTCAGATCCTAATTATTAGATGGACAAAAAAACATATACATGGTGCGCCCTATTTATTAACAAATAAACACTTGAAGTGACATCAGAGGATGACTAACGGAAATATGCTCTTTATATGCTTGATTATTGATTAGTACTAGAAGGATTTGATTTTGTACGGGGATTGTTAAGTCGATATGAGTACCAGCAAACATGGTTTCTATTAGGAGTCAGTTATAATTGAGAGATCTACACAAATTTTCTACATGTCTTGATGTTTAGTTGGTCTAACTGTTTACAAGGATAAATTGCTTCATTTAAAAAAAATCTATTCTCAATGTCATCTTTGGGTTCACATAGAATTATTAATTGGATAAAAAATATAAAAATGGCGTAATTTTATATTTAATACCAATGACAAAGATCATAATGTTTCAAGATCACAACAAAAGTAAAAACGACCTCGCGGTCTTAACTTTAATTATGCTAATTGATTCAACATGATGTTAAATAATAACAAAAAGCAATAACTTTATTACTAATAAGTGTCTATAGTTTCCTACCACATCTCAGAAAAATATACTTAACTTTTGTTCGTCACTTCAGTACTACAATAAGGACTTGCCCTCGCATTTGCGAGGGCCACCATGCTAGTTGACTTTAAAAAGCCCTCGCCAGCCAGGAGGAAAAATTCGCAGACGGGAGCTCCCTGCAGAATCTACGACACGTGTACCGCCGCTTGCTGCCAAAACTTTCGTTGCGTACGTGTATCCTTCACGTGCGTCAGCGCTCAGGACGACACGCGCTGTCGGCACCTTCCCCTGGCATTCGGGGCCCACCTGCCAGAGACGTCAGTACAGCAGCCGGCGTGGGCCCCGCCATAAACTCTGGGGTGCTGGTCAACTTTTAATTAAGCATCGTCAAGACCGCGCTTGCGTACGCGCGCAGCTCCAGCTGACGCTGCTGCTGACGGGAGCGATCCGTTTCGTTTCATGGAGATTTATTTTGTGCATCTTCTTTTCTTTTCCTGCCCGGTCGATCGCCGGATGGATCATGGATGGTGGTTGCATCCGTTGTGCTTCAATGGATGGATGGTTGACCAAATGCACGGTTTAATTGCATGTCGCTTCCTCTACGACAAATGAGGACTGCGTGACGCTGACCACACCATACCATCCGCAACGCCCAACGGCTGTTGACCCTGAGCACACTTTCATGTTTGCGGGTGTGATATTCACCTTCTTCCATATTGTAAGACGTGCTTGCTTTTATACTCAAAGTTAATCGAAACGTTCGAGTGTCCCTTCTATTTTGGGCCGGAGGAAGTTCTTTTCTACGCTGAACGGCTCGCAAAATACAGTACGTACTAAAAATGTAAGTATAGATTGTAGCACAATATGCCTAGTGTCAAATTGGTCCACAACTAGGTTATTTGTTAGGTTGGGCTCCATTTCGAAGCAACCAGATTCATTGGTTTATTGCAGGTTCTGTGCATTCAATAAAACCGTCCCAAAATAAGTGTCCCAAGTTTAGTTAAAAGTGGATGTATGTAAACATGTTTCATGTCTAGATACATCCACATTTGGACAAATTTGAGACAGTTATTTTAGGACGGAGGGAGTACCTATTTTTCAGTTTTATCCGACCCATCTGAAAGACCATCCTAAGTATCCAACTAAAAATATTTGATTCACTGTTTGACCACGATGTTAATATAGTTTGCACGACCATCTCTCTCCTTCATGCATTTGGCTAGTTCTATGCCAAGGTGTGAACGACTGGAATTTACTTGATGTAGCTATGCTTTATAGATTTCGACCCGCACGTTCTACTCTCGCCATGGAGCATGGTATCTTGTAACTCATTAGTTTCCTACCCAAACTACAAGTTCGGTATGGTTTATTTTCATACATAACCCAAATATTTTACGGTGGGGGGGGGGGGGGGGCACTAGTAGGAAAACCCAATTCTATGGAAGCTTATTCTGTGGCGCACCTCATAGCAGTGCGCCACAGAATAAGCTTCTGTGGCGCACCATCCACGGTGCGCCACAGAATAGCCTTATTCTGTGGCGCACGGCTATGAGGTGCGCCACAGAATAAGCGCGGGCCCCACACCAACGCACGGGTCTGCCACTTTTGACCTTATTCTGTGGCGCACTGTGTCAGGTGCGCCACAGAATAGGTTTATTCTGTGGCGCATCCATGCAGGTGCGCCACAGAATAAGGTGCTCTGGCCCCACAAATAATTGGGGGGAACTATTCTGTGGCGCACCCCTAACTGGTGCGCCACAGAATAATATTATTCTGTGGCGCACTGGGTCAGGTGCGCCACAGAATAACTGTACCAGATATTTATAAGGCCATCTCCACCCACTTTCCCCTACCCATTTCTCATTTCCTCTTCTTCCTCCTCTCCTCTCAACTCGTGGTGCTCCTCCTTCCCATCCATTTTTGACCATAAATTTCTCCTTCTTTTTTAGTTAAACTTATTTTGGTTGATAGACTCCTCCATACATAGTCTCCTTTCTCCCATCTTCTATTTTGGATCAAATCTACAAGGTGAGAAAGGTTATTGTGCTTTGACCATCTTGTTGGAAATGTTTGGAGGTACCTTGAGAGACCCTTGAGATTGCCGGAACGTCGATTAACTTCCGTTCCGGCAATTTCGGGTACTCCATATGTCCCTTTTTTAGCAAAGGTCATGCCGGATTTTTTCGTGAAATTTGGCATGACTTTGCTAAAAATAGGACATATGGGGTATTGTGCTTGTGCTCCGACCATCGTGTCGTTGAGATGCCGGCCGGAGGTGCCGGCCGTAGATGTGTTTTTTTTTTTGTTGGAAATGCTTGCAGGTACCCCGAGAGGCCCTTGAGATTGCCGGAACGTCGATTAACTTCCGTTCCGGCAATTTCGGGTACTCCATATGTCCCTTTTTTAGCAAAGGTCATGCCGGATTTTTTCGTGAAATTTGGCATGACTTTGCTAAAAATAGGACATGTGGGGTATTAATTGTGCTTGTGCTTCCGACCATCGTGTCGTTGAGATGCCGGACTGAGATGTGTTGTGTGTGTTTGTGTGTGCATGCATGTTGCGGCTCTAATTAAGTTATGTACTCTCGTTTCTTCTCTATGTATAGCGCGTAGTCAACCATGGTCATAATGATGAGCTCCAGTCAAATCAGAACATACAAGGACCAAGCGAAGGCGGACATGATTCGGTCCAACGGGAGGCAGATAAGATGTCCGTGTCGAAAATGCAAACATGAGAGGTGGATACACCCTGATTCTGGATTATTGGAGGAGCACCTGCTCAGGCACGGTTTCATGCCGGAACAAGCCAAACAAGATCATCGTCATGACGAAGGAGATGCCCGCGGCGGACAAGATGATGATGACGAAGGAGATGCCCGCGGCGGACAAGATGATGACGAAGGAGATGCCGGTGACGGACATGATCATCATGATGACGAAGGAGATGCCGGCGGACATGATCATCATGACGAAGGAGACGAGCAGACCCCGCTAAGTTTGGGCTTGCAGGATGCTCATTTTCAAGAACTGCTTCTCAGTCAGACGAGCAACGACAGAGAGAAAGCCAAGCTAGCGCAAATGGGGATAGACGGGATCACTCCGTTGTATCCTGGGTGCCGGCCTCAGGATACGCGCTTGCAAGTAACGCTTAATGCTATGGAGATGAAGTCGGGAAACAGTTGGACCGACAAGAGCTTCAACCAGAACCTGAAATTCTGGCACGATATTCTCCCCGAGGGTAACACATTACCAACTACTATCGAGGAGGCCAAGAAAGTCCTGTGCCCTCTTGACCTACCGCACGAGAGATACCACGCCTGCATCAATGATTGCGTAATTTATCGGGGCGATTACGAGGACTTGACCAAATGTCCGGTGTGCGGTCACGGACGGTACAAGAGTGGAAAGAAGAAAAATCCTCGAAAAGTGGTATGGTACTTTCCTATCACTCCCCGTCTTCAGCGGTGGTTCGTGGATCCTAAGGAAGCAAAGCTCATGCAATGGCACACGGAAAGGGAGAAGCCCGCAGAAGATCCGGAGAAGGGCACCATCCTGACACACCCTGCAGACGCTACCAATTGGCAAGCATTGGACATCGCCTTCGAAGATTTTGGGCGCGACGCAAGGAACGTCAGGCTGGGTATGTGCACAGATGGAATGAATCCGTTCTTCAATGGCACACATAGCACCTGGCCCGTGTTTGTATGGCCTTATAACCTTCCCCCGTGGCTGTGCACGAAGTCAAAGTACATACACATGAGTATGCTTATTCAGGGTCCGAAACAACCAGGTGTCGACATACATCTGTATTTCGAACTGTTGAAAGAGGAGTTAGAAACGTTATGGAAGACGCCTGTCCGTACGTGGGACGCCTACACTAAAGAATATTTCAATATGAGCGCCGCGTTGCTCACGACGGTGCAGGACTATCCTGGAATGTCGTCTGTATCGGCCCAGGTGGGCCACGGATTCTGTGGATGTATCAGGTGCATGGATGAGACCCCGCATATCCAGCTACCAAGAATACAAGGGTCTTCGAAAACCGTGTACCCAGGGGCTCGAAGGTGGCTTCGCATGGACCACCAGTGGAGAAAACGCGGGGATTTGTTCGATGGTCAAGAAGAAAGAGAAACAAAACCGATCCCGAGGACCGGCATAGAAATTGATGAGCTTTTGACAAAACAAAGAAGAGGTTCAGCGGGATGAAGTCTCACGATTGTCATGTGCTTATGACGCAGATAATTCCCGTTGCGATCCGAGGGATAATGGACGAGCACGTCCGTGATACGCTGTCTGCACTTTGCAACTTTTTTGACGTCATCAACCGTAAGTCGATCGGCGTGAGGCAGCTCCAGAAGATACAGGATGAGATCGTGGGGATACTATGCGAGCTCGAGATTTACTTCCCGCCCGCGTTCTTTGACATCTGCGTGCATCTCCTTCTCCACGTTGTTGATGACATACTGAAGCTCGGTCCGACGTTCCTGCACTACATGATGCCGTTCGAAAGGCAGAACGGTGTCATCAAAGGATTCGTTCGCAACAGGGCCTGTCCAGACGCAAGCATGGCCAAGGGCTTTCTGACCAAAGAGTGCATCACCTTCTGCCAGAGTTATCTAAGCACCGAGAACGAGGATGTTGGTCTGGCCACCAGGCCGCACGTCGGCAGGCTCGCTGGTTTTGGTCACCGTGAGGGCTACCGCGCACTCCCTGTCTTGATTGATGGTCGACACGTCGACTTCGATAGGGCTCACCGGGTCGCGCTACAACACTTAGAATTGATCGAACCTTGGGTGGAAGAGCACAGAAGCATAATCGAGAAGAACTACATCGACCTGGGCCGGCCGAGGAAGAACGGAGACGTAACCAGAGAGCACAACTCCAGCTTCACGCGTTGGTTCAGGGAAAAACAACTGTCCGAATCACGGTCAGAAAGCCAAGTACGGAAGATGAAAAACTCATATTCTCCATATCACAAGGCCCGCGCAGAACGTGAAGACCTATCAGACGTACGACATCAATGGTTACAGATTCTGCACCGAGGAAAAGGACAGGAGTAGCGAATATCAAAACTCAGGAGTAACTATGCTATCCTACGCCGATGACGAGGCTACCGTCAAACAAAGATACTTCGGAAGGATAGAGGATATATGGGAGCTCAACTACTGTGGAGAGTCGGTGCCAATGTTCCGTGTGAGATGGGCCAAGGACGTCGTCAAAGAAGGCCGGTATTTCACCACCATGATTATACCCGAAGCCAACTCGAAGAAAGCCTCCGCGAAAAATGAGCCATGGGTACTCGCTAGCCAAGTCGATCAATGCTTCTTCATTACCGACCCGTCAAAGCCTAACCGTGTTGTCGTGAGGAGGGGCAAGAGGAGCATCATCGGAATGGAAGGAGACGCCAATGAGGAGGACCTGGACCGCGAGCCAAAGATCGAGGAGGAATTCGACAAGTTCTTCGACATGCCTACTACTAGTACACAAAGAAGGAAGACCTCCCTACCTACCAAAGGTTGTCCGTTCACGCGAAGAAGTCTCAAGGTGACCGGCCTAAGCTATTCAACCGCCAAGAAGGGAAAGAAGAAATGCTAGTTTGGAACCGGCCGGGACGAAGATCGAAAACTTTTTTGTGTAATATATATAATTTGTTTTGTATGAGAGACAAGCATATGGTCTATGTAATTTGATATATAATATGGCACAGTTTCAATATTTGTATTAACTGTTTTTTTTAACATGTGTGTAAAAACAGGAAATTTAAATAAAAAAACCAACTATTAACTGTTTTTTTATTAACATGTGTGTAAAAACAGAAAATTTAAATAAAAAAACCAACTATTCTGTGGCGCACCCCTTATCGGGTGCGCCACAGAATTAGCTTATTCTGTGGCGCACCGCTAGGTGAATGCGCCACAGAATAAGGTACCACCACTTACATGTGGGCCTCCCCCGCTGCCTCTTCATCGTTTCCAAATTTCGCAACTCGCCGCCGCAACTCCCGTCGCCCTCGACGCCGCCGCAACTCCCCGTCGCCGCCGCAACTCCCCTGCGCCCCGGCCGCCCCCGCCCGAGCCGCGCCGCCGCCCACCACGCGGCCGTGCTCGACCGCGCCGCCGCCCGAGCCGCGCCCCGGCCAGCCCCTACCCCTCCCCTCCCCTCCCCTCCACAACACCGCCGTCACCTCCCCTCCCCTCGCCGCCGAGCTGCCCTGCGCCCCGGCCGCCCCCGCCCGAGCCGCGCCGCCGCCCACCACGCGGCCGTGCTCGACCGCGCCGCCGCCCGAGCCGCGCCCCGGCCAGCCCCTACCCCTCCCCTCCCCTCCCCTCCCCTCCACAACACCGCCGTCACCTCCCCTCCCCTCGCGCTGATACGTCCATTTTGCATCACTATTTTATATCATAATTTACTGTTATTCATTGATATATTTCATATTTAGAGATGATACTTATGTTATTTTACCTATTTTGCATGTTTCATTATTATTGGAGAATTATTCACCGGAGTCAGAAATCTGATGGAAAAAGCATCGTCTGGACACCATATTTCTGAAGATCAGTAGTTCGTGGAAAATATGCAGAAGGTCTTATTTTTCCAGATGACGGAGCCAGCCAAAAGGGGAGGCCGAGGAGGGCCGCCATGGGCCCTCCCCATAGGCCGGCGCGGCCCCCTATGCCGCCGCGCCGCCACGTGGTGAGGGGCCCACGACCCCCTCGGCCATCGCCCTCTTCGCGTACTACTTGACCCAGAAACCCTAAGCGGGGGATGAGGAGAGTCATCGCCGCCTCCTCGAGGCGGAAAACACCAGAGAGAAGAGCTCTCCGGCAGGAGAAATCTGCCGGGGAAATTCCCTCCGGAGGGGGGAAATCGTCGCCATCGTCACCGTCATCGAGCTGGACTTCATTGGGATCATCATCATCATCATCTCCACCACCGACACCGTCATCTCCACCGCTGCACCTCGTCTCCGCTGTAACATCTAGGGTTGAATCTTGTGTATTTCATAGGGGAAACTCTCCGGTGTTGATTACTCCTTGTTATTGATGCTATTGAGTGAAACCGTTGAATTAAGGTTTATGTTCAGATTGTTATCATCATCATATCACCTCTGATCATGTTCCATATGATGTCTTGTGAGTAGTTCGTTTAGTTCTTGAGGACATGGGAAGTCTAAATGTTAGTAGTGAATATGTTGAGTAATATTTAATGGTTTGATATTTAAGTTGTGGTGTTATTCTTCTAGTGGTGTCATGTGAACGTCGACTACATGACACTTCACCTTTATGGGCCTAGGGGAATGCATTTGTATTCGTTTGCCAATTGTGGGGTTGCCGGAGTGACAGCAACCTGAACCCCCGTTGGTATATCGATGCATGAGGGATAGCAGGATCTCAGAGTTTAAGGCTGTGGTTAGATTTATCTTAATTACTTTCTTGTATTTGCGGATGCTTGCAAGGGGTATAATCACAAGTATGTATTAGTCCTAGGAAGGGCGGTGCATTAGCATAGGTTCACCCACACAACACTTATCAAAACAATGAAGATTAATCAACTATATGAAGCGAAAGCACTAGACTAAATTCCCGTGTGTCCTCAAGAACGTTTGGTCATCATAAGTAAACAACCGGCTTGTCCTTTGCTAGAAAGGATTGGGCCACTCGCTGCAATTATTACTGCATTTTACTTACTTGTATTTTATTTATCTGCTATATCAAAAACCCCTAAAAACTTGTCTGTGAGCATTTACAGTGAATCCTTCATCGAAACTGCTTGTCAACACCTTCTGCTCCTCGTTGGGTTCGACACTCTTATTTATCGAAAGTACTACGATACACCCCCTATACTTGTGGGTCATCAAGACTATTTTCTGGCGCCGTTGCCGGGGAGTGAAGCGCTATTGGTAAGTGGAATTGGTAAGGAAAACCTTACTGTACGTGCTGTTTTTATTTCTGCCTGCTGCTATATTTCATTATGGAGAGATCTTCTCTTGAATTCCTATTTGGAAAATCTACTACTACTGCAAAGGTAGTGGATGAGGCGCCAGGTGAGAAGTAATTCCATATAAAAATACCTATGAAAATTTGAACGTGTTATGATAACCGCTATGAAGGGGATGGAACTGTCCATCCTGGAGATCATTTACTGTTTTTACATGAATTATGCGAGTATTCAAGTGTGCAGGTATTTCTATGGATGAAGTTAAGAAGAAACTATTCTCTATGTCGCTGTCTGGTAAAGCGGCACATTGGTATAAACTGCTGAAGAATGGGCGTTCTCTTGATTGGAAGGAATTATGCCTCATTTTATTCTAAATTCTATCCTCCAAGTGAAATTCACAAAGACCGAAACCGCATATATAATTTCTTGGCCTCATGATGGAGAGAGTATTGCCCAAGGTGGGGGAGATTGAAGTCATTAATGCTCAAATGCCCCATTCATGAGCTTCCTGGTAATGTCATTATTGATAATTTCTATGCAAGACTTTCTTTTCAAGATAAAACCTTGCTGATACTACTTGTTCTGGATCATTCACTCGCAACAAAGAAGAGTTTAAATGGGACCTTCTTGATCGGATTCAGGAGAATACTGAAGGATGGGAGAACGACAAAGGTAGAGAGTCAGGTATAAATATGATTATGAATGCATTAAAACTTTTATGGATACTGATAATTTCGAAATATGAGTGCTACTTATGGTCTTGACTCTCAAGTTGTTGCAAATTTTATAAAGCTTTTGCCTCTCATTTCGAATTGCCTAGGAAGTTTTAATAAGTATCATGAACCTTACAAAGATAAAACTGATTCACCTATAGGTAAATGTATTGAAGTTAAAACTGTTGATCACATTCTTCCTGAAGCTTATATTGAAAAAATTCCTTTTCCTGCTAAAAAAGGAATTCTGTTATAACTAGTGTGGTTAACAAAAGTGCAAAGAAACCTATAGAACCTGAGAGCAAATAAATGTTGAACCTGCTGTAGCAATAATTAAGACCTTGTAACTGAAAATGTAGAAGATGGTCACATCATTTTCTGTGAAGATGCTTCTAATATTGTTTCACATCCTAGTAAGTCTAGGAAAGCCAGTGTTCCTATGCTTCTGTTAGAATAGGTGATCATTGTTATTATGGTTTATGTGATATTGGTGCAAGTTCTAGTGCTATTCCTTATGAGCTTTACAGGGAAATCATGCATGAAATTGGTTCTTGTGAACTTGAAGATATTGATGTGGTTATTCGGCTAGCTAATAGAGAAACTATCTCTCCTATTGGTATTGTTCGAGATGTGGAAGTTTTATGTGGTAAGATTAAATATCCTGCTGACTTTTTGGTACTTGGTTCTGCTGCTAGTAAACTTGTCCTATCATTTTTGGTAGACCTTTCTAAATACTTGTGGAGCTATTATAGATTGCAAGAAAGAGAAAATTTGACTAAATTTGCTGGTGAATCTTATGAGTTTAATTTCTCTAAATTTGCCAAAGTCCTTATGAAACCGAATTGCCTAATGAGATTTTAGAGTTGAACAGCTTGCATCTATTGCTCTTGCTCCTAATGATCCTTTGCAGCAACATTTGGAGGATCACGAGAGTGAAGTCTTTAGGGAAGAAAGGAATGAGCTTGATGAAATTTTCCTTCGTCAACCCATTCTTAAACATAATTACCGTTGAAGATTTAGGTACAACACCACCACCAAAGGAAGATCCTGTTTTTGATTTGAAACCTTTACCTGATAATCTTAAATATGCTTATATTGATGATAAGAAAACATATCCTGTTATTATTAGTTAAGCTTTCAGGTTTTGAAGAAGAAAGATTATTGGAAATATTGAAGAAACACCGAGGAGCTATTGGTACACTCTTGATGACTTGAAGGGGATTTCTCCCCTATTTGCCAACACGCCATCAACATGGAAGATGATGCAAAGCCTGTTGTTGAACATCAGCGTCGTCTAATTCCTAAAATGAAGGATGTGGTAAGGAATGAGGTATTGAAACTTCTTGAAGCTGGTATTATATATCCTATTGCTGATAGTAATGGGTTAGTCCTGTGCATTGTGTTCCTAAGAAAGGAGGATAACTGTTGTACCTAATGATAATGA